>JAGVSQ010000931.1:0-33006 GCA_022683975.1 Rhyacophila evoluta
AAGGATTAATGTATAATAGTAAATGCATACCTATAAATGATCCATCACTTTGCTGGAGTGATACAATATACCCGACCACGCCATCTACATTGATTGATTTGATTTCATCGTACATAGTTAGAATTTGAACCGCACTTAAGGTGTAAAGAATGTGAGGATCATGACCCGTGCTGGCTGAGAAGCCACCACTCTCCGGATCTTGACATGATTGAATAAATTCAATTACTTTACTACGAGGTATTCTGCAAACAAATGATAAAATGTATATTTGCACCAACTTTTTTAGTTTCAATTTAGCCATAATATATGTAAAAACATTAGAGTTTTATAATATTGTCCACAATATTCATTGACAGATACGAAGTTATATTAAATTATTCGCGCCATCATTAAAAAAATTCCTTTATTTACTAATATATCTCGAATTCAGACAGTCTGCTATTATTCATTAGTTCCAACATTAGAACTTAGTCTCATTGACGAATTGTAGAGAAATGTAGAACTACGATATATCTGCATTAATTCTTTACCTTGATGATTTTCCCATTAGTTCTAAAGCCGTCAATCCCCAGTACATTCCTGATAATCGAAGAAATTCTGTCATGCAGTACTCATAATCATCCTTGTTTGTGCCATAAGCCGCTAAATAATCGGAATGTTTGTTTAGAAGGAGCTGCTTAGGACGATTTTCTTCCAGCGTGACATCTTTTATTACAGACATTGTTATAATTTAGATGACAAATCTTTAGTATTTCGCTATGAACTGTCAAACGTCAGATTGACTGAATTGTATGAGATTTACTTATGTGATGTTGGTAGTAATTGTGCCGGTAAAATATTTATTGGTTTTTTGGTAGCTGTGTATTTCACTATACAATTTCTAAATCTACTATTTTTTTGGATTTGCTTATGCTTAGACAATATAGTAATTGATACATAAATCCTAAACAATTAAGCAATATACAACGCACTTTTTCAGAAATTAATTTATTTATCTGATACCATTTTTTTTACCATATCCGTTCCGAAAATGCAGCATATGTATTCCAAATATATGACAAAAGAATCTCCGCAATGTCATGACTTATTTTGATATTTTTTTTCATGATAATTGGTTGTTAACCATACGTTCAATTCAATGGGCATTCAGTTCTAGGTCCTTCAATTTTTAATGATTCAGCAGCTTTGGAGATCGAACCTGTATTATTTGGCTCCGAAACGCGTACCCTACCTTTTTAACTACCAGGGACACATTATCAATATTTTTTCATCTTCTATATTTTTTTAATTCATAGTTTCCACATATCTAAAGTGCACCGTAGAGAAGATTTTCCAAACAAATTTTACTATTTCCATATTTTATTATTTATAGGGTTTATATGAATAATTATGAAAATATCTAATTATTTTTGCATTGCTATGCCAACCAGATTCGTATTAATAAATAAATTATGCGTCTGCATTTCTTTTATATTGTTCTTTATTGTTTGATCGATACCTAGTGTCATTTAAAGAAATAATTCGCATTTCCTAGTGTAGTTACATTTTTCTTCAATTAAATTCCATACTGTATATTGTTTACACAAATAATACATTTAAATAATCATGGATATCAAACAAATACCAAATAAAAACATGTTACCTAATCTTGAGAATGAAGGTACATTTTCGAATTTAATTCCTACGGTTGAAATACAAAATAAAGATATATCCGTTCATCAGCGAATGTTTTCGCATCATACGTTGTCGAGCGCAAGAAGGATTGCTTTTTACAGTACGAGCAGGTAAATAAACTCAAACGGCGGTTTTAATTATGATTATTGTACATTAGGAATGTTTAAATATTCATTCACAGTTGCCACTATAAATTTAACGTATTTTGGAAATATAGGATCACACTTTATAATAAAAAATGTCATTTCATAACCCAGTAGAATAAGGGACTGATTATAATAGGTATTCTGTAGGAACTTCATGTGTTGTTGGCATCAGTTATTAGCGTCTCTATGATTATTGTAACTAACAATAACATAAATATATTCAATATAATTATATGTATTATATCATAATACACGCGCGAAAGCTGAATCCGTTTCGTGGCGTACCAAATTTAAACATCACGCGGTAATCAACAGTAAAAACTCTACACACTTATTACTCTTTGAAAAAATAAAATCAAACTGACTCCTAACATGTCTAGTTTGAACAATGTAGCATCGATCACTATTATTATCGAAGTGTTCAGCGAAGTGCAAAATTTCAATGGAAACAAAACTAATATAATTTGAAAACGACTTCATTATTAAGAAGCAAAATAATTAAGAATCCGTCCTAAGCTTTGCTAAGCTCTTAAAATAATGTTAATCTGGTGATTATATGCAATAATAATCCTATTTCAAAAAGATTTAAAAACAGAAGCTGTAGCTGGTTGAAGAAGCTGATTGAAAAATAATAATCTTTTTTGAAATTTACATCACTGAAATTTTTGACAGAATACCAAAAGATCACTTGGATTTAATTTTGACATCGACTTACGACCATAGCAAAGAACTTTTTCCTGGTAAAGAAGATGTTCACCTCCAAATGGAAACGATCGGAAAATTAACGTGGAGAAGATTAAAAAACACTCTAGACCAACATCCACCTGTTGTCATTCCGATGGTAATTGTTAATAAAATATATCTACTTAGTTTAGTGATGAATATCACATAATAGTGGATCACATTAATTGAATACTATCCAACCTTTAAATAAATAATAGTGTACCTAAATATTATCTGCTATTTTTTTCTCAAATTTTAACACTTTTAGTAACTTACTGTAGAATCATAAAATGCTCATATGTACTTCTTTGTTTTTTTATAAGTATAATAAAAAAAAAAAATTGTCGATAAAGCCTTTTAAAGATCCGATAGAACAATTTATTTATGAAAGAATTGTTGGATTTTCTTATCCCATTCTAATAGTAAATGACGTTTTTAAGACTTTTTAGGGATAATCTGCTGGCATTAAAGAATTTTTTAGTCATTTCTCTTTAGTTGGGTGTTTAACATTAGATCGATTAAATGATTTACATTGCATACAAATGAATGATACATTAATCATTTAAAAGTGTTTTGAACTAATTGTTAGGATCAAATTACTTTTTTTTTTCACATATTATTATTATTTAGAAATGTTGAAAGGCTAGTAAGTGATTATTCAACAAAGTTTTGATAATTTCTTATACGTCTGTACGCAGATTTAGAAAATTCTCAAAGGGGTAATTTAATTATTAAAAATTTAAACTATGTAAGCGACAAGATTATTATCTTACCAATATCTGTATGCTTTCGATCTATTGCAAATGGACAAAAAATCAAAAAATATTTGGACACCTCATTTTAAGTTATGTATTATTTATTTTTAGGGGCATCCATTAAAATGGGGTGGCATAAGTGAGCGACGGTCACCGCATAATATAAAATTAATGAATTCAAGCCACCATTCTGCTAAAACAGCTCCAGGTTTTTCTCGCCAACCAGCAGGAGGAAATATATTTTATTACTAAATATTTAATTGATTTAATAACATAAAAGTATTAAATTATCGAACTATAGCTCATTTTCAAATTTATGAACTCTTTCAACCAAAGCATTAGTGGTTTAGTTCCGTTTTATGTAAATCATCCGTAAGCGTAGCTGAATGACTTGTAAATCATTTATTTTATCATATTTCATTAAAACTTCAACGAATAATAATTGATTTGTTATTTAACAAAATTTTTGATGTTATACTTTCGTGAACGCCATATTTTTATTTTATTATTAAATAAAACTATTCTATCGACTTCCTACTTTTTCCAAAAACTGAAAAGAAATATGAAAAAGTTCTTTTTCAATAAAAATAAACCTCAATTGATGAAAAACCTGTTTTTTTATTTAGATCCTAATTTCGGGCATAAAATGTCAAATGTTATATTTTCGGTATAAGTTAAAAGTAAAAAAGTCTATCAAAATATAATAATAATCTAAAATATTAATATTCATTTCCCTCGCATATTGTTTATGGTAGATGCTAAGATGGTAGTTCATCCGTTTCCGCTCAGTTTTGGAGGTGCGACTTATTGACACGCTCTTGTTACAGGGATCGTTAGCTAGAGCGTTCGCATATTACTCAAACTCACATTATTTTAATTCCGTTTTTGGTGAAAGCAATATCCCAACATGAGCTACGGCCGTCCGCCGCCTCGTATCGAGGGCATGGTGTCCTTAAAAGTGGATAATTTGACATACAGAACAACGCCTGAAGATCTACGACGCGTTTTTGAGAGATGCGGTGAAGTGGGCGATATTTACATTCCCAGAGATCGATTCTCACGAGAGAGCCGTGGTTTCGCATTTGTCAGGTGAGCTATGAAGTCTGTTGACATTTAATATCTTTATTCGCAATGCCGTTAGGGTGTTTTAATTGAATCACGTCGCCATTTTTTTTGACGCTATTATTTAATTTGTCGTATTTTAGATTCTACGACAAGCGCGATGCTGAGGATGCGCTCGACGCTATGGACGGAAGACTGTTGGATGGTAGGGAGCTTCGTGTACAAATGGCTCGTTATGGACGCCCATCATCTCCATACCGTGGCAGCAGATACGGCCGTTCCAGCCGAAAACGGTTAGGAATACCAATTTAATTTTACTTGCTTTTGCTGAAAAAATACTTACAAGAACTGATTATTGAAGACGGATGTTGGTATAAATTCCCCTGGATTTCTATGTCATTGCGGTCAAAACATTATTTCTTAAACTGTAAATCCATCTTTCAATACATTATACCTAAAGACAACATTGATAAAGTTGAATCGCTGATTAAGGTTCTACGTAAAGGTCCAAATAGGCTTCTTCTATGAAGTGCTACTGGCTTAGAAAGTTCTTATGTTCTTATGCCAACAGAAAACATGTACAAACCCATTTCAAATGTTACATCCTCGCCATATGGAGGGAACTCTAATATTTGGCATCGGTAGGTTTCGCACATTTTGCGCTCGCTATGGTGTAATCAAACAAATTTACATCCAACTTTGGACATTTGAAAAAATTTGTTATAACGAAGTGTTATTTGCTTAAACAGGTCACGGTCTAGGTCCAGATCTCGACGTCGTTCACGATCTCGCTCTCGCTCCAAGAAGCGCTCCTACTCCCGTTCCCGGTCTCGCTCCGATTCGAAGAGCAGCCGCGGTGTGAGGACACGCTCCAGATCCGCAGGCAGTCACAGAGCCTCCAGGTCTCGCTCCCGTTACTAGGTAATATTAAGTATTTAGCATCTTGCGAAGTGTTTGATGACTTCAGCACTTTTGATATTCTTGAGTATCAAGAATATTATCAAATAATTTATTCTAATGGGATCGCAAATTAATATTTGCATTGGGGCATTTGTACTTTGAAAATCTCAGGTTCAATTCCTGTGCCTTAAATCTGAAACTAAGAATGGATTTCGAAAGGGGTTGAAGATATCTTATTTATGTACAAAAAAATATTTTGTCAAATAATGTTTTTGCACTAGAGATTTATATATTCAAATTTCAGTGTGGATAAGAATTATGTATATATTGAGATTTTAGTCATACTTCTGCAAATCATCAAACATTAATCATTACTGTTTTTACACAGTGGCGTGCCAAGTCCATGGCTGACTGCGGAGCCTTCTTCAGACATCTGGTCTTTCATCAAGACACTAGGTCCACCAGAATTCTTTTGGAATCCGTCGAGAGTTCTCACATAGAAAGTGACTCTCATCAAATATTGATTCCCTTATTGTATTCACTTGAATATATTGGAACTGCTTGCATTTCGCAAACTCATCAAGACTAGAACCTGCTATTCGTCCATTAATTATGAATTCTTTAATTCCAGGCAATAAGCAATAGAGAAGAATAAGGGGGCATTAGCGTGTGGAGCGGCCGCCCAAGGCGAGGGTGCCGTCCAGAAGGTACTTCATTGTGTTAGCCCCTTCACAATCGACATTACCGACCGACTTATGTGTATCGCAATTTCTGCGTCGGTTTATTATTAAGTCATAACTTTTAACAGTTAGACTCCTCTAATCTGATTGTTCATAACCTTAGGCGATAAGTGTCTCAGTTTTGATGTTCTTAATGATTTGTATCGATTTAATGTAGCTCAACGTGTGTCATAGTTTTTGTCGATGTCACGCTTACCTGTTGAACAAAATATTTTATTCATCTTGCTCCAAAATGTGAACGGCAGTCCGGAGAATCAAAACGCAGGCTCGCATATTCATGTTTGCATCGTGCGCCTATCCTTATAAACTATTTCAGTTTTGTATAATTTAAAAGAACAGTTTGAGGTTGCGTTTGTTGTTTTGATGGACTTTCGATGGTCTCTGTTTCCATTGGGACTAAATAAATGTGTAATATAAAGTGAAAGTGTTCTACTCTATTAACCGAATTTTGTTGTTACCTGTCAGGCCGGTAGCTGCGTGGCCGTGTAGCTGTGTAGCAGTGTAGGCGCGCAGAGAAAGCGAAGGGGTGGGAAAAAGGAGGGCGGGGAAAGCTGATTAGCAGCGGGCGAGAGAGGCTGACTCAGCAGAGCGAGAGGCAGGGCTAAAGCGAGAGTGAATGCGGTGAAACGCGGCAGCCGAACAGGCGTGCGGTTTGGGGAGGGGGGAGGAAAGGCGAGTGAGGAGAGGCACTTAGGCAGAGTGGAGGTGGGAGTGAGAGAGGAGTAGCTGCCGCGGCTGTGTGTCATCGGCTCGGTATCAACTCATTTATGATTGAATTATTTTATTCGGCATTGATTTCCTTGATAATTGTCAATTTTCTCTTGTTGAGGAGAGCAGAACAGAGGGGCCTGGTCACTCTGATCCGTTTTTCGCATCATGTGAAATATGCCAAATACGCACATGACCTCGCCTAAGTTGAGCACTTTTGCGGTTATATCATTAAAAAAAATCAACCCCCTCTGTGAAAGTTATCAACATACAATGCATGCCCGTTTTTTAATAGTAAAAAAAAATTCAAAGCAATTTTGTTGCCGTGACGATTGAAGTAAACTTGAATTGTATTAACTGTGAATAAAATGTGTCAACAGGCTGCTGCCAATTGCCGCCCCCGCTTCTTTTTTAGTCTGCCGCTGACGCTGTACGCCTCTATAGAATTAAATCACTCTTATAAATTACAATTAAATATTATTCAAAACGGACCACCTCGCAGATGGCTGACAGAGAGACATCAATGTTCCACATAACATGCCAAAGCTGTGATGAGTGGAAAGAAAAGATTTCTTTGATTATTTTTATACGACTTCGTTTACAATAATAGTAAAATCATAATTAATGATACTGTATAAATTGGTATTACCAGCCAATATTGACCTGGGTTTCTTTTCAATTATTTGAAGGAGAATTAGGGAACGAGAATCAATTAGAGGTAAGATGAATAATCAACTATTGTTTCAGCCATGGAGATTGACAAATATGATAAATAAATTAATATTATTCAATAAACTTAAGTTTTATTTTTCCCATTCCATTTATTTATGGTCTACCAATAATTTCAAACACCAATTGACATGCCATTCATTATTAAGAGTGAAATAAATTGCATAAATTTTTTTTCTGTCTGATCTAGAAACTTGCTAATGTAGATGGAAAATTTTGATTTATTTAATGTGGTCTGCAATTGCTCTGCCACGGGATGGTGCTGGGTATGCTGTGGTGCATTTCTCCTTTAGAAAAAAAATTGGCACCCTCAGGTTTTTTTCTGTGTTGTGCTGTGAAATCTTTAAAAAAACTTCTAAGTTCGCTATGAAAGATAGGAGGTTATGAAGCACCAGTATAGAGTTAGCATGCAAAACAAGCAATGCCAGATTTCTAAAAGAAGGAAATGTAGGATTGAATGTCCACTAGCTTTAAAGCAATTCTTGTAAAAAGTAGATTGTCAAGATATGTATTCACATACTCCGTGTTTGGAGTGTTGTAACTATAGATCCATATGCCCCACTTTGAGAGCAAACATGGTTAAAAAATTGTGAAAGATTTTTTCAACTGATGCAAGTACCTAGTATAGAGGACCTCTAGCTGTCGTGAGCCAAATCTGAATGCACTGCCATTGCGGCAGGATAAGACTTATGGCTTGTGGACATTGAATGAAATAAAATACAGCGAAATGAGGCCTTAGATGAAAGTGATGTCTTGGATAATTGAGTGAAAAAAATCTGGAATGCAGCTCTCGATTTTTCTGTTTATTCAATAAAATTTACATATGAAAAAATGCCTGAAGCTACATGAATTTGATCAGAAGAGGTGAATTAATGTCATATTTAGCAATAATCAATACTGTTACTTTCAAATTAATGATTTTACCTGAATTCAATAAAATTTTGGATGTGTTTCCTGTTGGCTTGCTTATGATTATGGTAGTTTAATAAATAAATGTGGATGATTGATTGTTACTCCAAGACCAGGAATTTAAATTATTGTGTATGTCATTGCCACAGGCTGTTTTAATGTACTAACGGCTTTTTTCCGAGTCTATATGTAGACGAGTTAACATTGAGAGGTCAATAACTAATGCCAGCGGCTGTAAAATTTCAAGTGAAATCCTGATCTGCTTAACTTAATTATGGGCTCTGAAGAATACTTCTATTAACTATGGCTTCATCTGTAAAAAGATGATCCAGTTTGTGGATATATTCCGATTGATTATGTTTAAATATTTTTCTTTCATGTGACGTCTATTACAAATAACAAATCAAGTCGGCAAAAAGATCACAATTTAATAAAAATACAAAATCAAGGTTTATCAGAAAATTTGTCCTTGTGTGTTGATACAATGTTAAGAATGAGTGGAAAATTTACTGAATCCACATCATCTACTACTCCGAGGTGAGACGCCAACTTACTACGAGATATTTTTTCTGGAACTGAACTGGACTCTGTAACAATATAAATAAACATAAGTCAACATTTACACTGAGACAAGAGAATTCGTACATCTATAAAGTTTATTCTTTTTTAAATGGGTCTGATAATTTTTAATCCTTTGCTTCAATATTAAGAATGTAAATTTAGACAGAAATTTCTTTTATTCTATGGAAGATGTGATACGTCATTTTAATTATAGAAAAATTGTACATCAGGTACAAAAAAACAATGCCAACTGGTGGGTTATGATTATTAATATGAATGAGAAATGGATACATGCAGACGGTTACCTGCTTGAAATACCGATGAAGAATAAACATATCCAATCCAATCGAGGTATTCTATAATCAGTCCATTCAGCATTAAAACGTCTTCAGGCATCTTTGGTAATGTATTCTGATTTGTTTTTTGAGTACTTGAATCGTTTAATAGCTGCATAACTTGGGTTCTCATTTCTGCCTGCATTCTGCCCATATGTCCTTCTTTAACGAGCATATCTTTGATCACTAGGAATATGGAAAAGTTTGTTATGTATTACAGATTTTTTTAGACATGTAAGTTATATGTATAAAATTATAATAGTTTTCCAATAACTTGAGCTTAGTAAGTAGAGGGTAACATTTAGCGGATGTTGTTTGCTTCCGGGATGTGAGAAATTTAAAATGATATTCCCGGGAATCTGGGCAATATTGCAGAAAAAATATACAAGTATGCCTATTTTTTTTCTGACAATAACCCACTATTTGTAGGCAAGGGAATATTCAAATCAGACTTTTCCATTGAAAAAAGGGTTCTTGCATTTTGTCACTCATAACATTGTTGTGTATAATGATGGTAAGATATTTTAGTATTATTTCTGTTGATTTTGGATGACTTATGCCTGCATAATAACAATCAAATGAATTCTCGATTACGAGTTGCTATTTCTAAATTTTAGTGAAAACTATGATTAGTTTGCCCGCAAAATAGATGAGAGAACTAATAACAAAAACTCAGTGAGTTGCTACCATTCCTCAAAGGTTAGTTAGATTGATAAATGGTAATAAAAACTTATAAATGCACATTCACACTGTTCATTGCTTTACTAGAGACAATCAAATGGAAAAAAGTGCAAACACAGTATCAGTTCAAAATTTTTATTTTATAGTAATTCTATATGGCATTTTTGGTACAAGAATTGAAAATACAAAATATAAATATCTACATTTGGATTTCTTACAAAAAAGTGTGCATTTAAAACAATTGCACATATTTTCATGCCTACTTACTAATTACAAAATTCTTTCAAACTTGTCCATAGATCAACTAAATAAATTACAGAAGAACTTTAGATTATCGATCAGCAATCACAATACTGTTATTCATAGCTCTATTGAATATCATTTCCGATTTCTAAGTTATTTAAATGGTCTGAATGCATTTTCAGGCGGTAGATGATTGATGCAACATTAAATCAAGAAACGACAATGTATCAACGAAACACATCAGTTGCAATAAGAAATTTCATAGAACATATCATCAAACTAATATTCATCCAATGGGTCAGTTTACTTTTCAAAAACTTGATTCAATAGCAGTAACTCCTTTGAAATCCAGCCTACTCATGACCACTCTAAAATTGAATTTCTCTTAGGAAAAAAGCTGATGATGGAAAAGGTAGTCTTATATTTCTGTGTAGGCAATGTACTCTTGATGCTTGTCACATAACAGATTATTTAGAATTCCTTAGTGGGTCTTTGTCGCATCCCAAACTGGATATTTATATGCAATCACTTTAGTAGTGTGTTGTATAATAATATACAGATTTGGAGCCAGTTAAATATGAATTATGTTCAACTTGGAATAAGTTTTATTTGAGACCGATTTATTTATGATAATTCAAGTAAGTAAAACAAAATTACAGCTCATGTATCATGAATTAATAAAACATCGCACCAAATAGTTGCAAAAAATTATAATGAAGCATTTTTACTTCAAATTCCATTTTACAATCCTTGAATAACACTGAACAGTAATATGTTATTAAAAAAATTCGTAAACTTTAGAATTCAGTATTCTTTTTCAATTATTGTATCGAATACAGAAATAATGTATAATTGAATATTACATACATAATTTATTTACCTAAAATTTACCCTATAAATATAATTTACAACATATTGAGCTCGCACTATACAAATACAATCAAACATTCAAAAACAACCAGTTACGAACACATTCAATTCAGTATACAAGATTTAAAAAAATATTTTTTCCAAGTCAAAATTAAGGGATTATTTTCTCTCGATTTTTTGACACTTTTAATTATTTAAAAATAAATTATTTACATAATTGGGATCTCTTGGGCCGTAAACACAGTGAGTGTTTTCTCAATTATATATAATACTCATACAGGATATGAGAGATGTATTTTGCAAAAAATAATGTAGAAAATCATTGTGAACATTTGAACAATGGTACATGGTAATGTTTGTAATTGATTCATACACATTCATTATCAATTAAAGATAATAAAGCACCTGAAAGGGTGAATTTGAAATTAAATATTTATATACATAGGAAATTGTCTCACAATCGTTTTGTTTAAAATATTATTGTAGATCACTGCCATCAATGCAAGTTTTTACTGTTCTTCTGGGCCAATAATACATCTAGTGAATCAGAACATTCAACAACCAATACAACACCGTGGGAACAGTCCATAAAACATTATACAAGGAATTTTAGGTTCATGAAAATATACTAGAAACAATTCAACCACATGTCAAAATGATGTATCAGCATATTGTTTTATCAGAAGCATGTTTCAAATATATTTTTTTAAAGGTGTAGAAAAATATAGACAAAAATAATGATTTATTATTAACCACTTAACAGTTTTGCTGAAGTCTGTGAGTCTAGCACAGAGTAGTGTTCGTATACTGACGGGCTCAAGTCTTATTCGTGCAAATCTTGTTTCGAGTTGTTGAAAGTGTTTCCTTGAACCATTTCCAGCATAAATTACACTCACAATTTATTAAATGTAAAAAACATCTGACAATTTTTAGACAACTTCCTCACCAAAATCAGTCTGTTAAGTGGTTAAAATGTGCAGTTTTATTGTGAAATTAACATAAATGAGTTGCATAGCTCTTATATACTATACATCCACTCTTCTTTTAAAATTGAACTAATTATGAGGTTTTATTCAAGAGGGTACATCACATAATAACAGGTCGATAATTTTTCAACAGCCATAAAATTATAAATAAAGTGGATTTTAAAATTACAATGAATACTTCATGACCATAAATTCAACGAAAAAAAATAATTGAAAAGACATTTTACCAAAGTCGACTATGGTATATAGGAACTATATGACTCAAATCTTTATATAAAGAGTATTTTTTTTATTTCCCAAAAATATGTGTATTAGATCGATTTGACACAAAGCAGTTGAAATGGTACATTTCATACTGATTTATTGAAATCACTGTGTTTCATTTCAGCATGGAATATTATTAATCACGTGAATCTCGTTGTGAATTGTTTTTCGCAAGCATTAATATTCAGTCAGTTGGTTTAAAATATAATAATTAGCTACGGCATTTATACATGCGATCTCCACTGGCGAGTCCATTCACAAGCATGCACACTTACTTACTCATATTTAAACTAAACTTTAAGTAGACATCTTAATAAAGTTTATCATACAAAGCGATCAATATTTTGCATATGGCTTTGATCCTTTAAAATTCAATAGTTTCAAAACAGAATTTAATTCAAGTTATATGCGTACGTACTTTATTTTGAACAGTATTCAGTTGGGTACTGGGAGTAGACTGTATAATAAATCAATGCTTTAGTTGTTTAAAGGAGTATTCCAGTTTAACTTACATCTTTACATTCTCCTCTAAATATTAATGTTAGATAAATCAATATTGGATATTGTTCATAGTACTCATTTTTAAACATTCGTCTTACATTTTCGCCAATGAGAGATGTAATGTAAACATTTAGACAAGGCACTTATTGGATGCGGGAGAGTGTGTAAAATATTGAAATTTAGGATTACCATAGTTATTACATAAAGATAACAGTAGCCTGTTTTCGTAATACAACATTTGAATTTGAAAATGCTGCATAGTGTAAATATGTAAAACAGTCTACTTATTATTCGAAATGCAACAAGGTAACATTTCAAAGTAGGATTCATTGCCCAAATAAATTGTTTTAGGTTGCAGTTTAAATTAAATAACTGTTTGTATCAAGTTTGTGACAAGGATCACAAAAAATGGTTTTGAGTTTTATATATGGTATTAGTGATGTTGGATTTATTCAGAGATTTTTTTGATGAATGTTGAAGTAACTGTATAATAAATAGAGAAATAATAGAACAGCCTTAAATGTAATCGCATCCGAAATGATGTATACGAAAAAAAAAACACAAGCTAATGCCGAGGAATGATGAAAGAACAGTGATGTGGACATAAGTTTATAACACAGATTTATTTTATAGTTAAACATCAGACAGATGCACTCAAAGTTTTTGAGGAGGAATCTGTGGATTAAGATTTCCAATTATGGGAAACTGCAAAGTGTCACTGGCTTGCTGTATTTGGGCAGAGATGGTAGCGGCCAGTTGCGCAGCTAAGTCTTGTTGATGTGAAGCAGTCCGGTTCCTGTGTTTAGGCGGCACGTGGTTGGGCTGGTTCTGTGGGTTAGCCTGTGGGTGTTTTTCCACTCGGCGGATGTGAGACGTGCAGTCGATACCATGCACACTTCTCTTGTGTTGTGTTAAGTGGTATCCTTGGATGAAGCCTTCCCCGCAGACTTCACAATTGTATCTTTCGCCAGTGTGTCGTCGAACATGTGACTTCAAATCGTTTCCTTGGGCAAACCGCTTCCCGCAATATGAACACACATATGGTTTTTCTCCGGTATGCACTCTTAAATGAACCGTAAGATTATATTGTCTCTGGAATCCTTTTCCGCAAACCGTGCACAGGTGTGTCTTCTCCCCGGTATGGTATCTCTCATGGACGGTAAGATCTGTAGCTCTTGGGAAACCTTTCCCACAAAATTTACATTTGTAAGGTTTTTCTCCTTTGTGTCGTCGCATATGAATTACTAAATAATCGTTTCTTATGAACCTTTGGCCACATTCTGAACAGAGGAAAGGTTTTTCAGCTGAATGCCACTTGTTATGCTCTTTTAGATGCCATTTGGAGTTGAATGACTTATCACAAACTTTACAAGTGAAAGTTTTATCTCCGGTGTGCATGCGCATGTGGGTCTCTAAATATTTTTCAGTCGTGAAACCTCTATTACATATGGGGCAGAATGTCGTTTTGGGATTCTTTTCTTTGCCTGAATGCAATGCGGCTTTGTGTCTTTCAAGATGCTCAGACCTCATGAAACCGCGGGGACACATGTCACACTGGTGTGGCTTGTTTTCCATATGCTGCCATGTATGTTTGTTGAGATGGTCTTGTCTGTTAAACGTTTTATCGCAGGAGTTACATTTATATCTTTTGCTAATCCCGTGCGTCAACTCATGGCGTTTGAGCCTAATGGCTCTATTGAATGACTTCCCACATATCATGCAAGTGTAGAGGGCATTTCCTGTATGTTTGGCCATGTGAATCTTTAATGCAAGGCTGGAAGTCAGCATTTTAGGACAAACCTCACAAGGGTACCGAACAAGCAAGTCAGTCTGTCCGATTTCCAATTTGAGATGTTTGTGTTTTTTCTTGTGGGTAAATGAGTCTTTACGTGGCCGGCCCACTCTCCGCTTAACTTTCAGCTCCGGTGGTTTGTAGTCTGAATTTTCAGACTTGATGTCACCATCATTATCTTCATAATTCAAAAGATCGGCATGGTTATTGTAATCGTCTGAAAAGTCATGGTCATCATCAAGAACTCGCTGTTCCCTTTCTGCTTCTTCTAACAATTCTTCCAAAGGTTCTTCTTTGACAGTCACAACCAGATCTATGACGTTTTCTTTAGGAGTCAACGGAGCAGGCTCATTCTTTGAATCGCCCTCCGTTTTGAGCGGCATCAAAGCCGGTAGAGTTTTAATTTTATTTACACTGACTTCAGGTTCTTTTTCGCTGACATGAACTTTTTCATTGTGAGTAGTTAAAAAATCTTGTTTCGAGAAAGTTAAGTCACATATTTCACAAGTGTACTTCTTCCCTTTACACTGTCCAATATGCGTTTTATAATTCTCCAGGTGATTAAACCCTCGTTCACAGCTTTCACAATTGTAAATTTTCTTTTTACCATGAACCGACATATGTTTCTTCAGTTGATCTATACTATCAAACGGAGATTTGCAAATTTGGCAATTTAAAAGAGGTGTAGATGGATTTTTTTCTGTCATTTTAACACTGTGATCTTCTACAGTGTGGACTTTCAGGTGGCCTAGACTAGAGAAGATTTTACCGCATGCACTGCACGGAGCCAACTTCTTTTTTGCATGCTTCGAAAGATGTTCGGTGAGGCCCGGCAGACAGTTGAATATTTTCTGGCACTGAGGGCAGTTAAAAATTTCATCAATATCAGTCAGTCTGGTCTGGGTAAATTTCTCATTGGGGAGAATGGTGTTTCTATCTTCACGGCCGCTCGGTGGGATGTGCGTGTCGGATTGATCGTGAACCTCCGTTTTTATTGAAGGCAGATCGGAGTTGAACATAGAATTGAAGTCTATAATATCAGTGCCTCCTGTCAAAGATATATTACCTTCTTGTTTTACACCTGTGGCGCTATGGTTCTGATGACAGTTCTGGATAATTGTAGAAGGGTTTATTTTGGACACATATTTCCTTAATTTTGCGTCCGAACTTTCACACATATGTTTGAAAGTGTAAGCCGAATGAAGTTTATTCGCGCAGTGTACACAGATTTGACAAGGAAGGCCGTCATTCTCCATTATACGTATCTGAGTGCTAGATGTCAACATTTGGTTTAAGCGCGGCGCATTTTGGCCGACGGCCTCTTCTATCCTAAACAAAGACCGCATATCTCCTTCTTCTTTGAGGCAACCGCGGCAGACGCGATCTAATCGAATCACTTCTTCGCCCATTTCAATCTCTGAACGAACTTTTATCTACAGTAAACATAGGCCATAAAGAACCGGACGCGGAGCCAACCTAACTAACCGAACCGACACTGATTTGCCGATACCTACTCTAAAAAAACTGGTAGAACATACAAAATATATTTCCCGGTAGGTTTTAAGATAAAAAATTGTCTAACAGATAATCGATAAAATATTGATGTTCATACCCTTGAATAGGTCTTTATCAGCAGACATCTCGATTGAGATTAATTGGAAATACAAATTTATTGAAGCTTGGGCTACAGAAAGCAAAACAATTTTTATTTTGAATTCGAACTTGTTTATGGTCTAAATATAAGTATTCATTGCTGACATATTAATTTATGACATAGGTACGAATAAATTTAATTTTAATCAAAAATAAAATTGCCTGCATTTTGCATTGGCAGCTTTAAATACATACTATGAAAACTGCTACATTTCAAAGCAAGTAACGCTTAAAAAGTTATAGAAGATTAGCTATTAATTTTTATATACACATACTTAACCTAAACTTTATTATAATTTTGATACCGTCCTGACAATACATTATGTAAAAATCATCGGTTATAGTAATTCAATATTTTAATTACAAATAATGCGGCATTATATGAAAGAATAAATATATGTTTCAAACCAATCTAATTTTGCCAATTTATTGATATACTTATATCTAAAGAAAAAGTATTTTTATAACCAGACCACCCTACACATGCTTTAGTTTATGATTGCAGTTGTCAATAGGTCCACATGTGCTCAGATCTGAAGTAAATTGTTCTTGTGACAAATAAATCTCGTAGCAACAACATTAATATCCAGTATGTCATTCTTTCTGAAAGGTAAACCTAGAAAAGCACTTAAAAGAAAATTTGACGTTAAATTAAAAAAAAGTAAAAAGGCTTCAAACGGACCGTCCAAGGAGGAAAGCGACAATGAATCCATTGACAGTGAGTTGGATTTCCAGGATGTTCCCGATCGGTCCGAATCGGAAGGTGAATACGAAACTGCGCAAGAAAAGAAAGTGAGACTAGCTAAAACATATTTAGAGGAAATTGTCAAAGAAGAGCAAGAGAGGGCGGAGAATGAGGACCTCGACAGAGCAGTCATTAACAAGCGACTGAAAGAAGATTACTTAGAGCTTCAAGGAAAACTCCATAGAAACGTGGCTGATAATTGCGTTGCCCCATCGCTTTCTGATTTTTCGATTTTACGCTGCAAAGAAAACCGTCAATCTGTCACTTGCTTGTGTATATCAAGTGATGGGCAAACATTATTCTCGGGCAGTAAATGCGCTTCTATTATTAAATGGTCTCTCCCGGATAGAAAAAGATTAGCCATGATATTGTTCAAAAAAGGAAGCAAAAATGATAAGAAATTCGAGTGTCATTCCACAGCAATCGCAGCTTTGGCTGTATCAACGGACGGGAAGTTTTTAGTATCATGCGAACAGGCTAATGATATACAAGTGTGGTCTGCCGCCACTTTGGAAAATTTGCACACATTTAAAGGACACAGAGATACAGTCACAGATTTAGTTTTCAGGAAAGATACGCATCAACTGTTTTCAGTCAGTAAAGATAGATCCGTTAAAGTCTGGTCTTTAGACGAGATGGCATATGTGGAGACCATGTTCGGTCACCAGGCTCCTATAACTGCTATTGATGCTCTGAGTCGAGAACGAGCTGTCACAGCTGGGGGCCGAGACACAACCGTCCGTGTTTGGAAAGTGGCTGAAGAATCACAGCTCATATTTAATGGACATTCGGGCAGTATAGACTGCATTAAATTGATTGATGAGGAGCATTTTGTCTCATGTGGAGAAGACGGAGCCCTCAATGTTTGGGGCAGCACTAAAAAGAAACCGTTGTGCAGTGCATCTCAAGCCCACGGCTTAGAAAATAACATGCCTCGTTGGATCACAAGTGTATCTGCCATGCTAAATACTGATTTGATTGCTTCCGGTTCTCATGATGGGTTCATTCGTTTGTGGAAATTGAGCCCCGGATGCAGGCGAATAGAGCCTATTTTTGAAATCCCTGTGACAGGTTTCGTGAATTCATTGAGTTTCTCTCCAGATGGGAGCCAACTCGTGGCTGCTATAGGACAGGAACACAGATTAGCCCGTTGGTGGAAAGTGAAAGAAGCGAAGAATGCTATTTATATTATTCCAATATTGAAATCAAATGTTAAAACTTGATGATTTGTTGTATTATACATATATTTTAGTTACACATTTTGTTTTATTTCCTCCTTATATATGGATTTGTAATAATTTTTTTGATGAATTTTTGCAGTACATTGATTGTGTACATATATTATACATACATATATAGCACATATTAATCGACTAAGAATCGGAAGCTATTAATCTCTGTAGAGCTTCATCATATATCGGAAAATGTACTCTACATGTGAATTCATGGCTTTTATATTTTGTTATGTTTTATTTCATACATATTTCGGTCGTTGAAAAGGGGGCTGAGATTTGACAACCAATTCTAGTAATGATGAATTAAGGTTTTTCTACAAACCATCAAAGTCAATATGTTTCGTCTTATAATGGGATTGGTGATTTATCGTAAAGGTATGAGGAAGCAAAAGCCAATACATAGTGTAATAAATTATATATTTCAATAAAGTTTTACATTTTTTTTTGTAATCAACAAAAAACAATAATGCGTTTTCAATTTGTCTATCAAAATGTGCAATTTTTATTTAGGGTCAAAATATTATGGCGGTTTTATAAGATTCTTGCATTTTTAAGTATGGATGACTACTGTTCTTGGGTACATATCACAAAATGTATTAAGCAGATTTCCATACGTTAATACAAGAAGTCTATGTACTACCACCACTGACTCAACAGACTTGATTTTATAATTTAAATTTATATAATTATAAAATTTACAATGAATGTATATCATGTTGAGTATAAACTCACCCATGAAGTACCATTGAGTCAGACCTTAGTCTATGGTTCTATTTCAAAGGCTATAAAAAATGGTAGATAATTTTGGCTATTCTCCGTGTAAAGATAAATGTTTTAATTTTAACCCCAAAGCCATATTACCATGCCATTTATATTTTATGGACTACTTAAATACAAAATAAAATTCCTTTCCAAACACGAGCATGTATTAATTTTTTTGAATAATTGGAGGTAATACTTTTGATTTTGCTTTACAGTTATTTTGATAATTAAGGATCAAAGCAATTTCAAGTTCTCATGGTGTATTTATTTTTTATTCAATTTTATAATTTTTCTTATTTTCAAAAAGTTTTCGCGGTGTAAGATAAACATGGTAAGCACAGATTAATTTAAATCACTTGTATATTTTTTTTATTGTATTCCACGAAAGCGGATAAAATACATAGTAAATTGAGAATATCTTTATTGACAAAATTATTACACAAATAGAAGTGGATAATTGAACTAATACTTAAAAATGTGAGTATATACTGAAACATACTACAGGATATGAATAATCTTCAACAAATAAAAAGAAAATTACACGCAAAAATTGGATTATTTCTATCAATATGATTTTGTAGAAGATAACTCCCAAATTTTTCTAGCGATCAAGTTGTTTATTCGATGCTATAAATATTGCGATTTTTATGTAAAATTGCCTATTTAACAGAAAAATACGTGGCTGATAAAGATATTGTCAAAATATCATCATTATTGTAAAAATATAGATATTAATATCCATTGATACGTTAAAAATATTCCATGTTGAATGGAGTGTGAATTTTATAAAAGGGTAAATTAAGGTTTTCTAACCGTATGACGCAGTATGCCAATATCGCCAAATTGAAAATATATACATAATAAAAACTACTTGAAATTCATTTTACTGGATTAACCAAATACTCTGTAGATATCTGTTTTACTTGTCAGCTAAGATATTTTAATAATGGATATAGGCCAGCATTCAACTATGATTAACATAATATAATATTATAGTTTAAATAGAAGGTGGGCACTATCAAGTCACTATTATAATTATATTCTTCATATATTTTTCAACAGCAACTTGAAGTGAAATAAAATAGTGACAAAAGTTGCATTCTTTGTCCATAAGCTATTTTTAGTATATTTAAAAAAAAAAACAAACTTAATTCATTGTATAGGAGAAATATGCATTTGATTGTAATTGCTGTAATTTTTTTATCTAAGTAGATTCTTGATAATTCTTTAACTTGAATAATGAATCTATATAGAGATTACATATAACATTGTTGAGAAGCACTGAATTATCGCAGAAGAGCATTATTCAGAAATAAATGAAGGAGAAAATAGATTATATTCAAAGAAAATCCTATAAATCAATGTTTATAATTCATAATAGTCATGTAAAGTTGTGAGTTTTTAATGATTTGATTGATGCACAATGTAGATATTTATGCCTGTCTATCAACGTCCATTTTAATTTAGTTTGTGCTGATAATGGTTCTCTATAATAATGGTTGAATTCTCAAATATGGCATCTTTCACTAAGTTGATGAACAAAATATGTTGGGATAGGCTTTTACATCAGATGCGATGTTGTATAGAATCACATGAAAGTAAAATACATTTATTACAATATTTATTTTATATAAAATATTGTAATAAACAACACTTTTTTATGATTGGAATAAGTTAAAAAAAATCATGGTATGGCAAATTATATGTGCCAGTTAGAATACTATCATTTTGGTATACGTCTCCAATAATATAAATAAATAATATCTCGACTCAGTTTATGATTTGCAAGAGTCTGAAATATTGATCAGATAAAAAGTTTATGAAAATTATGGCCCAATCTATTTATATTGAAAATAATTTCTACTTCAATATAAAATATGCTTCTCAACAGCGTTATCTGTAAACAGTGTATAAATTCTACCAACATAATTATACTATACTATAAAAGAAGTCAAATAGGAAACATTATTTATTGTCGGGGTCAGGGTAAGTAGCTAGTGGGTTTCAATTGAAACAATTCAAGCAATCGTTTGCCTTCACACAATATAAAGAGCTAGAAATACTTATTTCAAGACTTTCTTCAGAAGATGTGTGTTTTTTATTATTTGAAATTTATTTCTTTGACTGAATACTTTTAAAATATTTAAGACAGTTGGGCACAGTTGACCATAACATTATAAAAGCTTGAAAGTAATCAAATATCACCAGGATAATTATTGATAGGATTACGGAGAATAAACATTTATTTTATGATAGAATTTATTACACTTTTATATTAATCAATATTTTTTAAAATCTGCTTTTCACACATCAACTATAATTTAGATTTGTTTCATATACAGTTAATTCCGTTTAATTACAACACAAAGTGGCCAAATATTTTTTAACAAATAAGCAGTTAGCTTTAATGAGTGTAATTTAAGAAATAGTATAGAATCGAGTCTACACACATGTTATACAAGCACAGTAGCATACTGGGCACAACTTGTTTGTCAGACAGTTACGTGTTCACTGACACCCTCAATCTACCTTCGACCAAACTATACATACACACATTGCATATTAAATGATTTTTATGAACATGTGTGTTTATTACATACTTTGGGATTTGCCGAACTAATAACCGGGTATCTCAAGCTGGTGTTCTACTTAAAAACAGTCGGTTGTATAAGTGTTGTATAAAAAATAGCTTCTTTAATGCAAGCGATTAATCAAATTGATTCTGATTTAGCAATCCCCACCGCTACGCTAATAGTGATTATGTAAAATAAAATGACAGTTATTTAATCTTCTGGAGGGCAGTCAAAGTAATCAATACGAGGTTTGGGGGGCGGGACTTCTACTGTGACGTTGCTCGCTACGGCATTTAAGCTTCTTCCACTACTGCTACGGAACAGGTCTGCCGATGAAGAATTGTTTCCTAATTTGGCCCAGGCATTCCTAAAAGAAAAAGAACTTACATAAACGAATGTTCAATATACCAGTGTTTCCTTTACTATGCTCCAACATCAAACTCAATGTCTGGATTTGTATTTGTGATAATATCAGAAAACCCTAACTTCACGATCTGGACAAAATAAAACAATCCATTGTTTTATCAGCCATTGTTTGATATTGTGAATTGACTTGTAATTCAAAAATGAAGGTGATACACATTAGAGAAAACTATTAAGTTTTAACGAAATAGGAATGATTAGATAATAATAGTGTTACCCTGTAGAAGAAAGAGTTCTAGTAGCTACTGGGCCAGGCACCTTCCGCTGACCCTTATCTCTCCTCAATACCTCCAACAAGCTCATAGCTGGTAACCATGACTGAAAAATGATAAAAAAAAAATGTCAGCTTTATTTTGGGTACACAAATTTGATAATTCTGTTGAAAATTTGATTTTACAATTGATCTACGCTGGACCTATATGTTCTTAACTTAATGTTCACTATCTGGACACGCAGCTGTCAATACAACGCATGACTCAGAAAAGCCAGAGATTTGAAAATAGCATGCATTATGTATATATAGAATGTGAGGTGATTTGAGTTTGTGAAGAAAAATTAAGGAATAGATCAAGTGCTGTAATTAAAATTAAAAAAAAAAGTTTTTTACCTTCTCCTTAAATGCAGTGGCCACGATGTTTCTGTATGGTTCTGCATCGTAAGCGACACTCTCACAACCAAAATGTTCGCACATCTCATGAACAAACTGACGTTTCTGCCGGTTCATCGGCTGGAAAGAGTGGCTGCGGGTCTTTTGCTTTGACTGGTTACCGAAAAGAAATATAATATTTAATTATTAATTGATAATGGAAGAGTGTAGTGTTTGACACACCTATTAACATATTATCATTATTTATAAGCAGAGAGATTGAAGGTGAGTTTGGACTTAATCACAGATGGAAAGGAAATTTGCTAGAAATTTATGATATTTGAATAAGAAAGTGATAATGTTAGTTTCCGATCTACATCTTTTCTACTTAAAAGAATTTTCATGAAATGAAAGAGCTTCTTTCGTTGGAGTTTATAAAAGATCGATTGAGTCGTCTAGTTCCTATCTACTATAAGGGCACTTATCGTAGATATCGTCAACGTCAATCATTGAAGATTGAAGTTTCAACGTAATTCAATTTGTAAAAAAGATAATTAAAAAATAAAATACTTCCAAAAACATTCTTTGAACCGAGTAAATTTAATTTCACCCGGTAGTTGCCAAAGATGAATGCGCCTTTCCATAAAAATATGCAGCTTTTTGCAGCGTTCTTTTTCCAAAATTATTTATTGATAACTCGTTTCCTTGATATATTTCCTGTCACTTTAATAACATTTCTAGTTAAATCGGACATTATTTAGCTGTAGAAACTGATGAAACTGCAGATATTTCCATAAATGCTACTTCACTCCTTGCAAATGCTATAGCAATAATGCCGAATTTGAGAAATACCTCCTCCTCATTGGCTACCCGCACGAGCAGCGGGCTTATAGCCGTTAGAAATGGACTGTGAACTTATCGTGGATAGGAACTATACAACTCAATTCAATTATCCTGTGATAGTCTATATAAATAAAAATGTAAATGTTTGTTCAAAATCTTAAATCTCCGAAATGATTGATGATTGTTTTGAAATTTTGAGACAACGTTGCATTCGAATACGTGCATGTTTTTATATATGTATGTATATTTTTGTTTTAATACCACGTTCGCTCTTAATGTGGAGCATATGGATCTACACAGTGTGAAGATATCCACTCCAAAAGAGGAGTATATGGATCTCCGCAATGTGAAGATAACTAGACTGAGCCACAGCAATGCGTGGCCGGGTACAGCTAGTTAATATAATTGTATGTATAATTTATAAAATAACATTTTACCTTTTGTGCGAGTACAACAAGTTGCGTGAGATGTTCGTGGACCTTATTTCCGAAGCCTTCATCTCGCAGAGCGAAGGTTTTCAGGAACTCAGAGTAACGAGGTGTGAGTTTGGCTGTCAGATCAGGGTTGCGAATTTGGAGGCCGATGGCCATCCGACGGTTGCGCTCAATTACCTGGCATTCATTGTCGCATTCCAGCCTGCAAAAACACAATGGATTTTATTAACTATACACCTTGATTTGAAAGAGAGAATTTTATGTTTGAGATTCAAATATTTTACTGTGCAATGGAGCAAAAAAAGGTAATTGAAATTTATGTATCAATTAATTGTATAATATTAACAGAACTAACGTGGTAGTTTTTTTGCCAGTGGCAATGAGGGCACCAATATCGACGGGTTCACCAGTGGCCCCCATTAAAGCTCCAGCACCAGCGGCCAAAAGCCGTTGTAGATCCCGCCAATTATCGGCACATGCCCTTTCGCAAGACTGGCGGCCACATGGACAGACTGCACGGACCAGTCGCTTGCATGCTAATCGTGATGGACACGGTCCTTTGTGACCGCATACTGCCCCGCAGATGTGTCCACATTCTGAGCGTTCCACCGCACAAGCTTGAGTACACCTACACATTGAATCAATAATTACATCTACTTACTATTTCTCATATTTCAGTTTAAAATACTAGTTATTCTTATGTAATGGATATATGTAATGGCTTCCTAAAGAGGATTAATTCAAAATAAAATATAAATTAATGTTAACCCTTTGATTATTGAGTTGATTTTTTATGTGCGCACACAATAAGCATGCACATTTTCCACTGATATTAATTCAACTAATTCAACTTAATTGATAAAATCAACCGAAATGGATTTCCTGATTTTCAAACATTATTCAATTTCCATACAAAGAACACAATAAACTAAAAAGTTATTCCAAATTGGCATAATGGTTAATTTAATGGTTCCATATATGGTGGCTCCCATTTCAGAATCAAAGAAACACTTGAGGATTACATCATGATTGTCATTATCATGGTTTCCAAAGTCATTTTTCAGGATATTTTATGAATGCACTCGATAAAATAACAATTTTTGGTCAAATTTCATCATCCAGCAGTGAATTGATACTAATAAGAAGATTAGGTAAATATATCTAGCATGATGCATAAAAAAATTACAATCAATTGAATAGCTACGAATAAAATCAAAATATTCAATGATAAAATTACTTACACAGCCGGACAGTCTCCTTTGTGACAAATCTCGATGCATTTGTGTTTTCCACAGGATATTTCCTTACCACATGGTAGGCCACATGAGAAATCCTCTTGATGACAAGGAATGGTTTTACGCATCTGGAATTTAATGAAAACATAATGTTCATTACTTCTTGAGGTTGATTTTTTTTATTGGGTTTCCTTGGTGGAATGATATAAATATTAATTAGTTTCATTTCAATTGATTTCATTAATAGCTTATTGAGAAGTACACATGACACATGAAAAAGTAGCTAAAACCCAATATGATTTGTACATACCTTATGTTTTCCATGACAGTATCTGGTGGTGAGAACGGCGCACGGAGGACAGGGGTGAGGGGCGGGATGGCAGAAATGTAAAGGAGGGTGGCCGCAAGCTCGAATTTCGGGGCACGCCTCTGTGCAGGCAGGTGGTCGTGCTCCACATTCAACCGGTGGGTAACGGACAGCAGCACCACATCGGCATCGCAATTCATCAAAACCTGCACATCATTTAAATTCAATTGACTTGAAAGTGACAAACTACGCATTTCTTAAAAGCTTGACATATTAGTTGGTAATCACGTAAACAGAATTCAGTTGGCTTTTAAAGGAGAGGTAGTGTCACAGATACTTTAATTTTATATTTCACTCGATGCAGACTTTAAGGTTATATAATATGTATTATAACTGGTTAAAGTTGCATGCTATTCTTTCAATGTATGTTTTGAATTTTTACAGTGGTAAACCACAGCATCTGATAAGTGTTAAACTAAAAATATATTGAGCATCGATACTAGTATCATAAATTATGTTTGGGGTTTATGTTTTGATTTTGTGAGAAACATGGATTGAACACCCTTTTTTGTGACAAAAATATTATAATTGAGCAACATGCTGTGATTCTAGAGTCCTGGAAGACTTTTAGAAACTATGAATTTGGCAGAATTAAAATCGACAATTTACTGACTAGTTCTCCAACAGGTATCACAGTGGCCTGAATGGCATGTGTCTTCACAGCGATGAAGTCCGCAGGTGAGGACACGGTTGCAAGGCACAGGGCAGCGATGGTCAACGTCCACACAGCACAAGGTACGGCAGCGGTGACGACCACACGATTGTTTCTGAAATGAGGAAACTATGATTAACAAGCAGTAGCCAAGTGTGTCTGCTATTCGGTGTAATTTTTTTGGATTACTTAGTTTCTTATTCAAAATTATTCAAAGTAATCGATACGACTTTTTTTGGAATCAAATACATATTCTGTTAAAAAAAAAAAAAACACAAGTAAACATCTTATATAAAAAAATCACTGAACAAATTCTATACAACCATATAACTAACACATATAGCATTTGAAGTGAATTTCTAAATTAAAAAAAAAATACTAGTGTTACGAGTTAGCGAATTAATTTCATTGGATGATATTCATGACAATGTTGTTATTCATCTCACCTTGTTGCATTTCTTTCCACATCTAACATTGTCTCTCTCCTTTTCCAAATCCACACAGATTATATCCTTGTTAGTGTGGCCACATCGACATGCCATCACTGTTTTGTCTGGGCATGGAGGGCATTGACCTTTTAACAAACCAAATAAGAAATCACATTAATACTATTTACAGAAGCAGATGGAATCAAGTGGACAGCGGGTATTATTGCCAAACAATTTCCTGATATGCTTATAATTTCATCATCGTATTATGTGTAGAGCTGTCTGTACTTACTTTATCAGAACTGTTCAAATCAAAACAAAAGCTGGTACATTCGTTGGAACTTGAATATGGATGATGTGAGAAGGTTGACAGCTTATATTAGGATATATTTTAATGTAAAAAATATTTTCATCCCAGTTAAATTGTACTACAATAGCAATCAGTTTCGAAGTTTATCATCTAATACAGGTGAAGACGAATAAGGAACAAAATATAATTACCATCGTGGCACAGACTCTTGCAGGTATGTTTGGAGTCAGTTGGTCCGCAAGTAAGTACCTTATTACAGACTTTTCCACATAATGGTATCGATTCCAAGCATGACTTTCTTTTCTGGTCCGATGTGAGCCTAAAAGTAAAAAAATATTGTATTATAATTTTGTGCTTTACAAAAATACCATAAAAGAAGTCAAAAGACAACTGCATACAATTTGATGGATTTAGTGAAACTGATGGAAACCCATAGCTAGACCAACATTCTGAATTTATATGTGTTATAACTAAACCCTCTAGTGGCCAAGAGGTTAGCATGCCTGTTTCGAAACTGAAGGTTGCGGGGTTGATTCTTACAGCTGGATGATTTTAAAAAAATAAAGATGTAGGACTAGATACCAAATGGTTTGAGCAATTGGCTGACTACCACTATTTGTAAAAAATCTTTACGAAGCAGAGATTTATATACTCCATTTATTGAGTGGTCATCTTCACACTATTGAGATTCGATTGCTGCACTTTCAGAGTGGACATGGTATAAAAAAACTAACTCATAAAATTTGATATCTCCACGCCATAGAGATCTACCTGTATGTTTCACCCTGAAGTAAATTGGACTGGACATCTTGTTTTGTTTACCATCTTGTCATAATATTGCATTTGTATTTTGTACTTGTGATTATTTTTAATCATTTAAATTTTTGAAAATTCACAGTTACATATATCTCTGTTTTACTAACATAGCGAAATTTTGTTTTTAAAATGCCAATATATTTATATTATTTAACTATTGAGAACTTACAATGTTTGTCCACACGGGCACACAGTCACCTTTTCGGGCATCAGTGGACATTCGGGACATGCTCCATAGTGACAGATCCTATCGCACTCATGATTGCCGCATGTTAGTTTCCTCTTGCACACTTCTCCACAGCTGAAGGTTGTAACGCCCACTGATTCACAGTCACAAGGCAAACTGCGTTTTTCCGCTTTCGGGCAAAAGCATTCTGTAAACATAAGAATCTCATTTATAATTTATGAACGTTAGAAGCCATCTGAGAATTTGATTTTTAAAGTACTGGTCACTCACTGTCTATCACAGGCCAGTTAGAGTTAAAAAAGGACAACATATGACTAAATAGATTATGCTAAAACCATGAAGGAAATGGTTATTTAAACCGTCCAAAAATGTGCAATGTTTAATACGTACGTTGGTCAACAATTTGTGGACAAGGTGAACATTTGTCTTTGTGGCATATTTCCGAGCACTGATGTAGCTGGCATTCGAGCGCTTTTCCACAAACCCCTCCGCATAGCAATGGCTGTTTGATGGAACAGCGAACTCTCTGCGAAGAAGCGCCGCACTCACATTTTCTAGAAATATAAGAAATACAAAAAAATTTAACTTAACCCCCAATCAAGTGATCCATTTTTTTTTTATTTTAGTTTTATTTCAGTGTCAACATAGGCTACTTCGATTATCAAACTTATCGCTAAAAGTTTAATAACTGTACACTGATAAAACGTTTATTGTTTTCTACTAATTACATATCAGATAAACTATCCTTAGTAATAAGGTCATAGACAAGCCAGTTTAGAAACTCTATTATGAATATAATAATTTTTTTTTTTTGGGAAATTTCAATATTTAAATGCGGAAGTAGCCATAATAAAAATACTACACATATGCACATAAGAATGATTGAATATACATTAGATTGAAATAAATATCAATCAGGTAATTAACCATACTGTAGTCTGAAGCGATTATAAACATTATGTCACCTGTTTGAATTTGCAATTATTTCAAGAATTGAAGACTAACTTAGAAATTATAAGATTATTCTCAGTATTTCATTGTGAATTGAATGTTGTCTGGTATCATAGATTAAGTATTTGAGATTTTTTACTCATTGCATCCACTGTACAAGAAAAGGATGTATAAAAATAACCTGCATTACTATTTCAATATAATGGCTTTCTACCAACGATTAATTGTAGAAAAAAATGCTTATATTATTTCTTTGACTCTCTTTAAATTAAGGTTCACTATTGGATGATATGAAATAAACGCCAATTACTTTTCCACTGTGGCATTACACAGTGGGCAAGGCCCAGCGTGACAGAGCAGAGTGCAGGGATGGCGGTCGCAGGATACTCGTTTGGAGCATGTATCACCACACGTATGAGCTGCGTCTGCCCCTCGTGACCACTCCGGATTCGCGCGCTTGTTGCAGAAACAGCGGTATTCCCGGGGCACCGAGCTCATCTTGTTTTGGCATGCTGGACACCTCCACTGGCCATCTGTTCAATAAAGCATTGTTTATTTAATTGACTCCTTATCTATTATATATTATTATGATGTTTAAACACATATAATAAATAATCATGGCGATGAGTTAGTATTAGAGGTTGCAGGTTGAAATATAGTATATACTCAAGACAGCTCCATAAACATAGAGATTTATATAAGATAAATTTGTTAGTATACATTACCAGCAATACTGCTATTGGCCCATTTAATGACGCACTTGAGATGCAGCACATGGTAGCAGTTAGAGCAAGACCAGACGTGGTCAGCCTGATGCACGCGGTCACAGCACACCAAGCATTCTAGGGCACCACGGTTCAGCTGGTCCGTTAACCGATCTCGCTGGGACGCATCCGTATTATCCACTTGTGAAAAAATGCACAATATTTTTTATAAAATCAAATTCCTACGCCGAACATTTCCAATGTTTAGAAAAATATAGAAAAATGAGTAATAGGAAAATTTTACAAACGTATTGTATTTTATACATTTTTCAGCTTCCTTAATATTACATAATAATATTTGCATAATTTGTAAAAATATTACGAAATTGAGTATTTCCTGTAATTTTCATATGGCTTGTTGTTCATCTTGAGCTAAAAAATACTGGAAAAGTGATAACTTTATTTTTAATTCATTCTGGGAATTTAGGTGTTTGAATTCAAAGTTTTTTTTAGAAAGTAAACACTGTTTAGAATAGTGCTCTTTACTTTTATTTTCCAGAACTGTACAGTTGTGATCAACTGAAAAAGTTTTTGTGTTGAAAACTTAACTGGATATAGCAATATAAGCATTGTTTTTGCCACTTGAATACTATCTTTTTAACAGATGACATTTAAGTTGCATAGGTAGTTTACTGAAATTTTGTAGGCTTAAGAATACTTATATCAGTAATTTTAAAATTCTTAAAAAATTCAAAGAGTTGGTGCTGATTAGTGAAGTGAATCAACAGTTATAAATGTTTATTATGAAAAATAATGAATTGTTTCACTACAGAAAAGATATATGTTAGATATGATAAAAATAAAACAGATATTTTCATTTACGGCTAAAAATAAAAACTGATAAAAAAATTGTCAGCATTTGAATTATTCCAGGAAAATCTAAGAAATAAATGGACTTAACAATCATCACTGCCTTAATGATCTATTTTCTCAGTTATTTACTTAGTGGACCAGTATTACAGATAAATGAATTTCTTTCTAACTGTAGAAGCCAACAATAATGCTATTTATCCATTACAAAATACATATGAGGTACTAACCTTTATTTTCTGAGTAATTCGATTTTTTACTTTCGTATCTTGGATTGGCTTTGGACTTTCCATTTGAATGGTTCTGAGAGTATCCTCGTGACTCTCCTTCATTACTACCTTGATCCTGTCTCCACTGAGCCGAAGAACCCCTCTGCTGAAACGATTCATTCATACTATAAGAGGGTTTCGTTTGCCGATGGCTATATTGATTCCTTTCAGATTCATGGTAATGTTGATTATCATTTGCCGTTCCTCTATTTCTATCACTGGAGTTATTGTAATCCCTTTCTATCGAGTGATTTTGAGCTTTTTGGAAGGGTTCTCTTTTATTTCTATTTTGATCATTGCCTCTACCTTTTCTATTAATGTTATCTTTCTTATTGTTATGATCTTCATCTCTGGGGTTAGAGTTACTGTTGTAGACAGTGAAAGATGATCCTGATGCTGAGGTAGATGGTTGTAGTTCTCCATTACCATCTTCATTTCTAATCTTATTTCTCCAATTGGCTGTATCTCTTCGATCTCTTGGAGGTTGATTATTTTTGGAGTTCCAGCCGTCTAATCGTGCATTATTTTTCGATGAATTTTTTTGTGGGAATGGTTCTACCGTTGTTGGCCTTGTATTCTGTGACCCTTTTGCCTCCTCCAAATTAGGCTTAGTTATATTCTCCCGGTTTTGAGGAACAAATTCAACAGCTGTGGCTGTGAGTTTGGACGTGGAGGCTATATCTTGGAGTTCTTTTGGGTTTCCTGCACCATTACGATTGAAAGGTTTTGTAGGCCGACGTTTCTGCCTACGGCTCGAGGCAGATTGTGGGACGTAGTCCCCATTTTCTTTATTTTCTAAGAGGCTTTCTGGATAATCAGCCTCATAAGCTTGGGGTACTGAAGGCACTGCAGTATTGACGGGGTTATTGCGATTTAAATGATTATTTTTATAAGATGTATTTCTTCGCGGCGCTCGCTGTTCAGCATTGTCCGGATACTGGGCGTATCCTGAATGACTGGCTGCCTCCATTTGAGGATTGTTTCCAGCATGGTTTTCAGAAGTACTAGAATTTTGGTACTGGTTCAGAAAAGCGTCGAAGCCCACATATTGTTGAGGCATTCTTCCATACGATTGAGGTTCTGCATGTGGTTGAGCTTCGTAATATTCTTCTCCATTCCATTGAGTCCTGCCGCGAGACCCTTCATTTGGGCGGTGACCATTATAATACCCAGTGTTCCACTCGCCCATTTTTCTAGTCAGTCTTTTTGTTTTTATACTACCTAACCTTATAATTACTTGAGATTTGGGTGAAGAAAGCGCTTTTGTATCGTTTTCTCGTGGTAAAAAATATATAAAGAGAACGATACTCGGGAGGTGAAGGACTGCGGCCGCAGCCTGTCCTCGAATGGGAGGGGTATCCCACTATCTGGACTGCTGTGTGTTTTTTCTTCGGCGTTAACTAAAATAAAAAATAATGTGTCAAATTGTTGTCAATGAGGTTACCCGTAGCGGATTAAAAGTCTAGGCCAAGGCGTTTCTTGGACAGTTAAAATACGTACCTAGAGACTAAGGTCGGATAACCGACAGTTTATTAAAAAATATCAGATATTCAAGAAAATATGCTGACGTTTCCTAATGTTGCACAATATGTATGACAACGTTGACGACTCGCCAGTATCTCGCTAGACGTCCGACGCAAAATTTAATGAGGAACTTTAGAGTTGCTAGATATCGAAGCGAAGCGTTGAGAAGATTAATTTATTATTTATGGAACAATTTTTTTATTCAAATTGCAACTCACATCTCATCAATTTGTATGAAAATGTAAAATCTATTTATTGTTCCGAAAAAATTGATACTATTTTCATTAAAATTATTATAATAAAAAATAAACTAAAATATATAAAAAATATTATTTGGTAATTTTACAATACTTATCACCAAAGAATGACAAAAATAAACTACTGGTGATTATGGCAATCTTAGAAGCGGTAAAAATAACTTTTAAATTCATTTGTTTCCCCACACAGCAAGACGACAGCACACTAACAATATAATTTTACAAAATCAATCCCTTTTTGTCTTTTTATTATGATAGACTTATGATTATTAAAATAAAATAGTACCTATTTTTTTTATTTATTATTATTAACTGTCAACGCCCCAAAACAAATATATAATAGTATGGCAGTCAAGCAGTGGCGGCCCGTAGCTAAAATTGGTGCGTGCTGCTCTAAAACTTTTTTAGCCCTTGTTTTAAAATTGTCTATAAGGAAACAAACATTTGAATGAGAAAATTTTTAAGAAAGTTGATAAAATCCCAATAAAATCAAATAGAATAGCTGGAAGCTGGATAATAATCCAATTTTACTTTTCAACGGTCGCATCAATGTCTGTTCAATCGTCATGTCCGTCCAGATTCCACTCCACAATTTGTCTGTTC
>JAGVSQ010000932.1:4600-32998 GCA_022683975.1 Rhyacophila evoluta
GAAAAGCCTAACGTCATTGTTTAAATGGACTATATAATATTTTTTATCAATATTTTAAAATTTTCACAATTTAAATACACTTTCATTTTTCAGAAGCACATAAGTATTGTTTTCTAAATTTTTCATGTATGTAGAACATTGCACGTCTAAAAAATCTATTAAACGCCTACAAAATTAATACTCTCTATCCTACATGATTATGAAACCGGGTTTTTTATATCGATTTTCTAACTTTCAAAAAAATGCAGACCTGATACAGAAGATATATTTTAAATAAAATCAATTTCGCTAATGAGAAGTTTGTCTAGATAATTAAGGGCATATCGATGATATAAAAGGCAGAATTTAATTTCAAAATGTATCAGTTGCTTCTTGAACGCAATAATATCACAATGCAATTCGTAAGTAACCATTCATTATATTTCAAACAATAATAATAATATACGGTAAAATCAAAATAATAATAATGGTAATGCGCCATTATAAAATAAGATTTCATTTGCACTAATCAAAAATCACAAACTTCCTTAAAAATGTAGTATTTTTACTGTAATAAATATTCTACAATTGTTTTCATACTACAATTAATTACTTTGACGTGTAATTTTTGCAATTTTAAGAACTTTCTAATTTAACTGAATGAAACGAATAAATAAGTATACCCACATCACTGTCGCTTAAAAAATAACACGAATCTATATGTGAGTTTATTATATATTTGTATATTTCAACGTTTTTTGTGTTTTTTAGCTTTTCGTTGTCTGTCTGATGGTCGTCGGAGCCTTCGCCGCTCCTGATGCAAAATTCATCCCAGTGTTGGAACGTACTGAGAAGCACGATGAGGTCGGTCAGTTCGCTCTCCGTTATGTCAGCGCAGATGGAACCATCTTAACCGAATCCGGAGCCCTGAAGCCAACCATCGATGGAAAGGACCACGTTCTCGTCAAGGAAGGCGAATACTCCTTCACCGCTCCCGATGGCAAGATCTACCGCACCAAGTGGGTCGCTGATGAGAATGGATTCAAGGCTGAGGGAGAACATTTGCCCAAGTCTGTTGTAGCGTAATTACCTAAATCAACCACAAAAATCGACTCTGCTAGCTCAAATGTTTTATTATATAATTATGTAAATAGAAAATATGCAATAAATTATTAATAATATCTTTATTATTTTATTTCAAACTTATTGGCTTGCCAACGATTAATATAAATAATAAAAAAACCTTTATAGTATGATTGTGTAATATATAACAAATTCACCGGTTTAAAGTACAAGATTTTTTATAAAACCACATTTAAAGATAGATTAAAATTGAAAATCTATTTTGTTTATGAAAATAATATTCCTCAATATATTCAATTTCTACGCAAGTCATTGTACCAACAGATGCATTGAAATGATGTTTCATATCACGATTTGATTTATACAAATATTTGAAGAGAGAATCGACAAACATTAAGTTGTTATTCTTACGATTAGATGAATGTCTGGAAACGTTTTGTGGGGCCGCACGTCCATGGTGACAAAGAGTAAAACACGCAGTTATTTACTTTTTATTGACTTACTTTTAACAGTAGGGTTATTTAGACACGACAATTCATCGTATGTGTTAAAATAATATATTACACAAAATTACATGATTAAAAATTATTCAATCATATGCACAAAATAATCATGTTTTATTTTACATATATATATATAGTTGTATCAGCCAACTAACTAGATCATAATAATATATGTATTAATACAAGATAATTGATTTCTTAAGTAAACAGATGTTTACATTATTTTAATTTACAGTTATAAGTTGATATATGATAATAAATTCAATAATAATGACAGCTGACAGATTTTAGGTTTAATTACGTCTGTATTTTTTTTTATAAATAGGCATTCGTTTTAAAATAATCAATACGATAAAGCTGGTTGTTACTATCTATTATAGCTTGTTATAAATCGACAATTATCATAAATGATAACTCGCGCAATAATGTGAAGTAATAGAAAGTCTGTACAAATCACTGAGTGCTTGATGAGGGCATGATATATAATTAATTATAATTAATCTGTCAACCTCACATATCCAATTCTTGTAAAAAGTATATTTTATTTTCTAAACTTTTAATTCATTTGTAATTTTGTTAATTAATCAAATAATAGACAAACGTAACTTAAATGTAAAAATATAGGAGTTATTATATGGATTGAAGATTTAAAAAATATCATTTCAATCAAAAATTACAGAAAAACAGGTAAAAATAACTTATTGACTACAGAAAGTGTCGTAAAAGTAAGCAATCTATTTTTACAATTCGATATCTTAGGCCAAAGTTACGATAGATGCTACGGCGGCAGATTAAGAGCAACAGAGCGTTGGCAACAGGGATGCAAAATAGCTATAAATATACTAGTGAGCAAGTCAGAAAGTTGTTGTGACGACAACGTGTTGTCACCCCGCCGAACATGCTCACTTTCTCACTCACCTATTTATAGTTATTTTGCATCTTGGTTGCCGACGCTCTGCTGCCGTCACTCTGCCGCCCTCACTCTGCTGTCGTAAAGCCGGCCTTATACATATTATTAGTGTAAAAATATCACCTAGATGGATATGGTTTGGTTATTTTAGTTAATTTAGTTGAATTTATTATTAAAACTTTATATTCGTATATGAAATGATGAAGTAAATATATTTCGAAGATCAGTTTTATTTATTTTTATAAAACGTTTCAAACATTTTTATAAAAAAAAGTAATTTGTAGTAAAAATAAATTTTTATCCTATTTCACTTAAACGGAAAGCATTCGTTTCTAAGGCCGGAAATAACATCCAAAATCATAGCTTAACATCGATACTACCGATATATCAATAGATTTATTGGCGATATTATCTCGCTATATGTATCAGCTAATAAGATATATCATATCTTTAGATACAAAGACATATTTTTAAGAATCAAATATATAAAATAAAATAGTTGAAATTCATTCAACTAAAATTCTACAGATGTTTCTTGAACGATTGATTCATACAAATTTCGGATATCGTAACTTTCATTGTCAAAATAACATTATCAATAATGGTTAAAATTTCCTTAGAAATATTCCAACAAAATTTTCGAACGTAATTAATTACTTCTATAAAAAGGATTCTACAAGTAAAAATAAAATTCATCGGGTTTTTTCATTGTTATCACAACCACAATTAAATTGGTATCTCTGGCATGGCAAGCTTTATTGTATAAATAGTTCTGGTTCTTTCTGTACTACAACATCCTTTCATAAAAATTGAATTGGCCATATTTTATAGACGTCTGAAGATAATCTCAGCATGGCACATTTCATCGAAAAGTCTTTTGAATTCGAAAGCTCGGAATACTCGTAGTTGGTTGTATGTTCTGTTAAGTAAGAAAATTCTGGCGCGACCAAGAATGTTTGGTTACAACAGGATTTTTCTCATACTCATTCTCACTTTCTACATATCAGCGGATAAACGTATGAGTTTGCGAATATTCACAAACTGGGAGTCGCAGGTTAGATTTCCGTGGCTGATTACTAGTTTTGATATTTTCCTCTATTTATATTTTTTTGCCGTGGTCTGGAGATACATATATGTGTCTCGGTACAAGCGGTTACGGATGCAAATTCCACACGTAGGTAGTTGATTTTTTTAAATTAAAAATAAATGAACAAGAATCCCAATTCGTTCAGCACTTGGCTGGAAAGTAATTCTCTTTAAAAAATAATATATCACGCATGAATTAAAAATACCTCGTATACACCACCACTGTAACACAAATTATACAGAAAAAGAGAAACCTCTCTTTAATCAATAATATTACATAAACTCCATATATATTTGTATACTGATATTAAATATCTGTCTCCCCGGTAGCGTAGTTGGTAGCATGCGCGCCTAGCGTCCGGGGAATGCGGGTTCGATTACCCATCTGTCGAATTTAAAAGATCCGAAAATGCAGGATGGATGCCCATTGGGTTGAGTAATTCTCTGACAAACAATTCTCGTGAAAAATAATCTGTCAAGTCGTCTTCACTTTGCGGATATCCATATACTCCTTTTTCGTAGTGAATATCTTCACACTGTGTAAATCCATATGCTCTATGTTAGGCGCGAATATGGTATACAAAAAATCAATAGAATAGTAATAATTTTTCAAGTTGAAATTAAAAAATATGAAATTTCATTAAATGGATATTTTTCACCCGTTCTATTATTTTGCTTTGCAACATACGAGCTATTGTTTTGTCATGAGTACATATTATATTTCTAGAGTGGAAATTGTTAAAATAATGTAGCTAAAATACGACCCAATGGATTGTGAGAACCAATTCATTAACAGTCATAATATATTCAGATAAATATTCAACGTAAAAAGATTCAAATCTGCGTTAATTCAAAAATGGCAATTTATATGACCTTAAAATATCCATATTATCTAACAACGAGGATATTATCTAATCAGCAAAATAAAATCATTATAAATCTCTAAGATGGTTGTATGTAAAAATTAAATGAATATGTGTAGTATTTTTACAATTTTATTTCAATGAAGTTTCATAAACAAAAAATATTATGCAAATAATATTCATTTGATACGTAATTATTGCGAACCTTGACTTATGTGATAATAGAGTTTATTTGAATAACTTTTAATTATTGGGTTTTGCAGCTCCAGTGACATTAAAATGTAATTAATAAATCTAATAATATACAATTGTTCGTATTATTACTTAATGAAAATATGAAACAGGTAAACGTATTTATTATTAAATTAGTAGTTTGACAAGTTTGATATTACAATAACTAAAATGTAGTGCAAAGTTATAATAGTATATAAGCTATAGACTTATTTCAAAAATCATCAGTTTCGTTCAGTACGCAATACAAATCAACATGCAATTCGTGAGTATATTGTTAATTAATTAATAGTAAAATATTGAAATGTGATTTTTGTTTAAAATTTTATTTTTACCTAAATAGATCTTCGCATTGCGAAAATTAGATCACATTGTGCAAAATTTAATATGCAATAAAATTATAAAATTTTATTTTGAATTTTGCATTACTTTAATATTAATTATTTAATTGAAGTATTTAGCCTTTGTAAATTCACTTCTTTTGGTATAGGTGGTCATGTGTTAAGTTCGGTAGCAGGATAGCTTAACAAACTGGTTGCTCAATGCGCTGAGCTATTGGTTACTGGCCAATCTCTGTAGAAAGTCTGTCAAAATACTGCCTTTATACTGTGAAAATATATTCGCTATATTTTGTTATTCTTTCTTCCTTAAATATAAAATATTTATTTAGAAAAGGGGAATAATCTTGTACGTAAAAATATATTATTAAACATATGATCTTCTTTGAATTTAGCTCTTCGTTGTCTGCCTGATGGTCGTCGGAGCCTTCGCCGCTCCTGATGCAAAATTCATCCCAGTGTTGGAACGTACTGAGAAGCACGATGAGGTCGGTCAGTTCGCTCTCCGTTATGTCAGCGCAGATGGAACCATCTTAACCGAATCCGGAGCCCTGAAGCCAACCATCGACGGAAAGGACCACGTTCTCGTCAAGGAAGGCGAATACTCCTTCACCGCTCCCGATGGCAAGATCTACCGCACCAAGTGGGTTGCTGACGAGAATGGATTCAAGGCTGATGGAGAACATTTGCCCAAGTCTGTTGTTGCATAAATAACCCAAGAATATCCTGGCCAAATGAATCGATTTTGAAATTAATTATTTATTAGTTATTTGTAATGTAAATATATTACTATCACATACATACTGTGCTTTTATTTATTATCTATCAGTTGTGTTAAAAAGCTTACGCATAAAATTTAGATACTTATTTTTATACACAATATATATAAATGTCTCTTGCAAAACATTTATTATATCACGTCTGTATACAAACAGATGTCTACTTGTGTATACATTTGGTAATACTACTATAAATTGAAAATGTCTCTGTTTATTTTCAATTTCTATTGGAATAGTATATACAACTTAAAAAGTAAAATACCCAAGTTGTATTAAAGATAAACATAAGTTTATTGTGTCGTAATTTGTATTTTTCTTATTTCTCCTTTGTAAATAATGCGTTATAAAAAATATATCTATTTCCGAAGTTTTTAGAATTATGAGAAAATTCATAAAGATCAAAAGTTTTTTTTACATGTAGGCCAATATAAATTGTTTTAATGTTATATAAACAATATTATTTAGAATAATAAAAAAGTTTTCATTTGCACAATTCAATACTAAATGAAAAATTTAATAATACGTAATAATATGCTTTAAAAATAACGAAACATAACTTGGTAGAAATCCACAACGCTGCTGTGGAAAAATTTATTTGATTGAATTTAAAGTTTTTACAATGAATCGCTTCAATTTGAAAAATTCATGCATACATTGTTTTCAAATACTTGTTAGAAACTTTTTAGGTGTAACACTGAAAAGCCTATCATTTATAAAAAAAACAATACATTAAATCTATAAATAAAAAAATGTTAGATAAATGGCTTTTTTCGCGTATAGTTTGATATAAATGTTTTATCGAATAAATATACACAATACGCCAGTAGATTTATTAAACTATGTTATTACTTCTTACTATGAAATATCGCACAGATTTTTTTTTCATTTAAGAAAATTATTTATATAATCAAACAAGTAGTATTAAATCATAATGGGTAACAAAAAAAATTATAAATTCATTTATTGTATTTCTTCGAAAATTTACAATTTACCTTTCACAAAAATTTGAAAATATTATTATTCGTGAGGTAACTTCATATATTTCTGAATCTTTTTATCCCCGTTAAGTAATATTTGATGACGTTCTTAAAATTCCTGAGATTTTATCTACGTCATCCTTGTGTATACAATAGCATAGTATAGCGGAGCTGTTTATTTTATTTTTTTAAAGGGTTCTGTAAAGATGTTCAACTCTGTCGAGTAACAAATCATTGTATTCAATAATAGTTTTCTTTTAATTAAAAAATCACTGAAAGAAATTAGTTAAGATTTATTACGTTTTCTTTTTTTTATTTATTCGACCTGCTTTCGCAATTGCCTGTAAACAGTTCGTATTGAATTGATGGATTTTTCTTTTCTTTATTTACGGAGTGTATTTCGTAACAATGAGAACTCAATATTAGTTCGTGAATTATTAAGCGAATAGGGTTCTTCTTCGTTATTTCGTTAGGATCAATGTTAAAATAATTATGAGTTTACTCTGGCTTGAGCATTTGAAACTTTACGATTAGTACCCATCTTATCTCCATATTCTAAAATAGCATGCGTTATTCCATCCGCATGCTATAAAGATAAACGATCATTATTTACCTGGAAAGTTGTTAGACTTTATTTTAGTTTAGTTCTAAAATGAGCTCTATCGATTAAGTTTACACAAACAGTAAGATTTCTTATTTCTTTTGGTATTGAAATGCCAACTACTGTAAAAGATTTCTTTAGTGAGACTATGCAGATAACATTAAAATAAATTTTTGAATGCTATTCAAAATTTTTTAAATATAGGAAATGTATGTTAGAATAAATAGTTAATTATTAGTGTACACTTCATAGTAATTCTTTTTGAGCTACTTCATAAGACAAAACCTCTTTATTATACTTATAGTATTATATTACCCGCGTATTATATCCACGCATTAAGGTAATAAAATAACATTCACTCTACCACCTTTTAATTAATATTAATAGTCTTAAGTCAACTTTTACAAAGAAAAAAATATTAAACCTTATAGAGTTTATGTCAAATATTAAGTCAAATAACCAGGCAGACTAATTCATTGCAAGTCCAGTCAAACGCAATTGCTTAAGTTGTTTAACTTTTCTTGCTTTCTGCGTCCACTTGCATTTTTTCCATAGAAGAGTACTTTTCCGGTCTGCAAAGTGATTGCTTTTTCTTTCTGTTTTCTTAGTTTGCTAAGACGGATAGCGTCTTAGCAAACTCTAGAAGTTCTTCCTGGGAATTTCATAATTAAACATCGATTTACGAGTGTAGTATTCGGGTTTTAAAGGTAGCAGCATTCGTGCAATACATTATATATACGGAAACAATAATTATTGTACACTTTATCGGAAATTGCTTTAAGTTTATTTGAGTTTTATATGTTTTTTATTTCACTGCATTTATAATCTAGCAAATATTTAATATACTAAGTAATTTAAAGTGTGCAAGATACGTTTTGAATATCAAACAATAAAAGCTTATTAATATTAAGCCTCAACTATCCAATTTACAAAGCAGTTTTTAAAATTATTTTTTAAGATATGATTTTAAAAAAATATTGCCATAATTTGTATCACATATAAATAAACTCTTTAACAAAAAATGATCTATGATACATTCTTTAAATAATTAACTAGAAATAAACATGTATTTTTTTGTTGCTATCAGCAATAATTTGTGATATAAATGAATGGATTTCGAAAATATCTCATGCATAAGTATAATAATATTCTCATCTAATTTTGACCAAAGTGCGTTATAGATAGCTGTTTTGTTAAAGACTTCAAATATGCAAATCAATTAAGAAGTAAAGACATAGTGCTAATCATTTGCTCTCATATTTTGGGATAAAAATAGAAGAAGAAAATTAGATATTTGTAGGTGTAGGTATTACAAAAATATTCGTACATAATCAAACTTGAACTCATTGTTTTCATTTTCTGTATCATAAAAACGCCATTTATTTATCAAATATCATCATTATATCGGTTATTTCGATGTATTTGTTGCAATTGCCTTGCTTATTAGATCTGATGAACGATAATATTATTCATCTTTCTACGTGTGTGTATAATGTATTATTTAAATTATCAATTAGCTTGGATAAACAACAAGTAATATTTCATACATTAGTGTGAAAATAATTTATTTACATTAAAAGATAAAACTTATAAATAAATAATGCTCAAAATAGTTTGTTAGGTCAGTATTTTTGGGGTGAAATTAGGCGACAACGGACTTGGGTAAATGTTCTCCATCAGCCTTGAATCCATTCTCGTCAGCGACCCACTTGGTGCGGTAGATCTTGCCATCGGGAGCGGTGAAGGAGTATTCGCCTTCCTTGACGAGAACGTGGTCCTTTCCATCGATGGTTGGCTTCAGGGCTCCGGATTCGGTTAAGATGGTTCCATCAGCACTGACGTAACGGAGAGCGAACTGACCGACATCGTCGTGCTTCTCCGTGCGCTCCAAGACTGGAATGTATTTGGGTGCGTCAGGAGCGCAGAATGCTCCAGCTACCACGAAGAAAACGACGAATGTGATCTGAAACAGTAAAAAATAAATTAAATAGTTTTTATATCAATGAAGCGATTAAAAAATATATGACTGTTGATTTGTGGATTCATCATCAAAAATATTAAATAAATATTGAATGATAAATAAATATCTGATTAAGTTAGCTATTGTGCAAAATTTAAGATATCTATATGGTCCGTTATGATATTTTAATATAAACAGATAGACCATCAATTTAATTCTATGAAACTTTTTAATATACTTAAGTATTGTAATTTTAGTATATGTCAAAAAAAATTTATGAGAAAAGACATTTTTCGTATCTTAGTACAAATTTTATTTTTAAAGATAAATTCTATAAAAATTAAAATTTATTGTTCTTACGGTGTTCATTGTATGATCACTTGAAACACAAGAGTTGAAGTGATTTCGTTAGGAAAAAGAATTTAATTTATAGTAAATAGCTTCTTTGTCACAGTTATACGCTGCGTGTACTTGATTTAGTAAACTAGAAAAGTGACATTTTAATTACGTGCATATAAAATCCCCTGAGGGTTTGGTAATGTAATTTTTGCATCAAACGAGCAAAGTTAATTAAGTCCCACCAATGAATAAAGAGAAATAACAAATCACAAGTATTGCACCCGTCAAAAATTTACTTCTATGATTTCTACTAAAGCATATAAATTGAATTATTTTTCCTAAGGAAGTCACTTCAACTTTTGAGTTTCAAGTGATCATACAATGAACACCGTAAGAACAATATATATTTATTTTTATAGAATTTATCTTTAAAAATATACTTTATACTAAGATACGAAATATGTGTATATCCATAAATTTCAAATTAAATAAATACTATTATTTGTATCAAATATTAATTGTATCATATTTCTTAGAGAAAAATATTATCATACTAGTTAAGTTTGTCTTTTCTCATCACTTAATTTTGACTATACAAAAATTATAATAATTTATTCTATTTAAAAAAATTACAGAATTAAATTGATAGACTAACGATTTATATTATCTTTTTACTGTTTCAGATCACATTCGTCGTATTCTTTGTGGTAGCTGGAGCATTCTGCGCTCCTGACGCACCCAAATACATTCCAGTCTTGGAGCGCACGGAGAAGCACGACGATGTCGGTCAGTTCGCTCTCCGTTACGTCAGTGCTGATGGCACAGTCTTTACCGAATCTGGAGCCTTGAAGCCAACCCTCGATGGAAAGGACCACGTACTCGTCAAGCAAGGCGAATACTCATTCGTTGCTCCTGATGGCAAAACTTACCGCAACACATACGTCTCAGACGAAAACGGATTCAGAGCAGAAGGAGAACATTTACCCAAGTCCGTAGTTGCCTAATTTCGCCCCAAAAATACAGACCTAACAAATTATTCTGAGCGTTATTTATTGATAAGTTTTATCTTTTAATGTAAATAAATTATTTTTACACCTAATATATGAAATATTATTTGTTTTTTATCGATACCAATTAATAATTTAAATAATATATTCTACACGCATGGAAAGATAAAGTTTAGTTTATCACTTATAATGAGTGAATCAATAATAATAAATACCGATTATATACCAGCAAAGAAGCTGATACAATGATGATATTTGATAAACAATATATGTCGTGCTAGTGATGCAGATTTCTTGTAGTACAAATAAGTTCATTTTTTTTTTATAATTGTTTACTGATTATAAAAGTTTACTTGATAAGTGAGGAGATTTGGTATCTCAAACCATATCATGTTATGTCGTTGGTTTTAAGTATTTTAACAACTAGATTAAGCTATATAGATTAGCTGTGTAGCAAATAATTGGGGAAAAAATATTACAAATATTAAGAGCTTTTAAAATATAAAATTTTTTAATGACTGACATTACAAACGGCACTCTCATTAAAATGTAGGAAATATATTTTATTTCTAATGGCGGTATAAATAATTCAAAACTATATCCATATAAAGCAATTTCTCATTTCGTAACTGGATACAATAGCTTTGCCTTTACTTTAGCCTGTACTCGTACTCCATCCAAGGTTATTTTTGTTTAACGGTCTTGACGATTAAATATAAAAAGGTTTAAAAACGAGTGGTGATTGTAAAACAATTAATCTTGAAATATCTGCTGATAAAATAAAAAATATTATTGAAGGAAATATTTCTCAGGGTGTGTATCATAAATTTAAAGTAAATTTATTCTCCTAAAAAATGAGTTAGGATTCTGTCGATTTTGTAAATAATGGAATACGAGTTATTGAAGGTATAATAGAAATATTTTTTGCTCCGACTTGAATGGATGGAATCGTTCTGGCTCTATCTGCCTTTAAAAGAAAATGTAAAAAAAAATTGTCGTGAAAAGTTATCCGGGTACTAAATTTTATCTGTGTAAGTTTACTTTGTGAAAAAATGTAAAAATAACACATAAAACGTAGACATGTTTAAACTTAGTACTGGGTTTATGTCAAACGAGATCTTTTTGAATGGAAAATATGTTTTTCTTTTTTGATTGAAGGAACATTGAAATGCATAATGCTGTAAATTTTTCTGCTGCTCATATAATTTTTACTATCGATCATAAATTATGAAAAAGTAATTAAATGTAAGCTACGGGTACAAAGAATTTATAACGGTAAAAAGTAAAATATTAATTTTATAAATTCCATTAGTTTGAAATGTGAATTAAACTATTTTGAAACTACGACAAATTAAATATTAAATTTAATTCAAAACATAATAAAAAATATTAATGATATATTACAGAATATAATATTTTTTGTGTCTCCCCGGTAGCGTAATTGGTAGCGCGCGCGCACCTGGCAATCCGGGGAATGCGGGTTCAATTCACCATCTGTTGGATTAAATAAAAAAAAATAAAAAATGCAGGACTGGATGCCCATTGGGTTGAGCAATTGTCTGACAAACAATTCTTGTGAAAAATAATTTGTCAAGACATCTTCACACTGCGAATATTCATATACTTTTGGAGTGGATATCTTTACATTATGTAGATCCATATGCGTCACTTTGGGAGCGAAAACTGTATAAAAAATATTTTTTGGGATTCTTACTAAAAGAAATACTAAGGTAAATATCATAATAGAACAAACAATTTATTTTTGGTTCTTTTGTCTTGATAAGAACGTTGATCATATATTTCGTTGAAACTGTTTTCAGGAAATGTAGATATTAGATAACGTCAAAAATTTTGACATATGACACGTACAATAATATATATAAAAATGAAAATTTATCATTACAGTAAATATTTTAAAGATAAATAATGTAGTTTAAATGTCTGGTTACATTATTTGCTTTACAAGTTAAATATTATTTTCTTAGTTTCTTAAAACGGTAATCAAAAATTATCTGTAAAACTATCGAGGAAGGCATTATTTTTCTATGATAAGAAAATTATGAAGTGCGGTATTTTTTTAAATGTTGCCATTCTAATAAAAGACTGGTAGCCGTTTACTTAGCATCGTGCAATACTAAATTAATTTGTAAGGCCGCGGGGTAAATATTTGGAGAACACGTTTCTTTCGTGATTCTATAATTAACATTTGCTCTGGGCTCCTTACCTGTAAAACGGGCGTGCTAATTTTTCAATTACACACTTGTTAGCCGGTTATTATCGCAGGTAAATTAGAATGGATCGCGAGCATAAAAAGTATTTAATACCTCAAACGGTTCAAAGTTTTTTTTTCACCCTTTAAAGTTTTTCTTTTTGAAATTGTTTTGTTAATTGAACGAGTCTTGCGATAATTATTTTTTTTACCGTGTCCCCTTTAAAAAATTATGAATTTCAACATTGGCAAGATGACTAAGTATTTCACAAATATGGATGCGTAATATTAAATGTATATATTTATCTCCTCAACGTGAAGACTTATTTTGACATTTTTGTTGTTGTTAGGATTTAAAAAATACTTAGAAGTAGTGGGATTCGAGCTCAAAGCACGCTTACATCTCAGTTATTAGGAAGATATTATACTTTACCTGAATATTGGAACAAAGTTTTTAATACATTGATTTATAGTCTCCCCGGTAGCCAAGAGCGTGTATGTTTCGAACCCGAATTGTTTTTGGTTTGGTTTGGATAATTAGATATAATATATATATGTATGTATAAAACAACATAAGTTTTCACAATATAGAGATATATATACTCCTTTTGAAGAAAAATTATCTTTATACTGTTAAGATTCATTTGATCTGCTTTCAGAGTGGAAATGATATAAATAAAAAAAAGTTTATTTAAATTCAATAATTCTCTGATATTTCATCATATATTCATAAAACCGAATCATTATTAACGTATAAGTAAGACTAACCGCTTAAATATTGGATAAAATTTAACTCAAAGTGTTTTCGTAAAGTATAAATTATATTGAATCAATTTAATTTAATTGTTTTAACTGAAAACTGATCAATTCATTTTGATATTGGTCTTCGTTTTGTTGAAGTACAAACAATTTACGGAACGAGTTCAATTTTCTTTTGTTACCAATGATCGCTATCAAAATATGCAGTGGCACCCCACTGAAATTATTTGCTAAAAAACACAACTCGTCCCTATTACAATAAGCGTTGTCCGTGTAAACAAGACAGCAAAACAAATTTACTCTTGAATCAAAATAAGATTAATGAAATTACTTGTTTAGCCAGATCCAGTTGAAGATAATCAACTGCTTCAGTGAATAAAGTAAGAAAATGGTCAATTATTTTGGAAATTCATAATGTTAACATAGAAACCCTTTTCCGAAAAGTTTTGTGTTACGTAAAGTATGATATTTTAAAAAGATTGGCTGAAATTTTGATTAAACAAAGATACTAAGCAAACAAAGATATTATTTTAATTAATTCACTATGGTTAGTAAATTTATTGCGTGTACGCTTTCTACTGTTTGAATGACTTGATACTATATTTAATTGTGTAAATGTTAAAAATCACGTTGAATGCTAGTTTTATACGAATTTTTTTTTTCTCATTTTGATATTTAGTATAGAAAAAGGAACAAAAATTTCTTAAATTATAACAATCAAATACGACAAAGAGATTTTGTTGGATTCAATACATCATTTCCGTGGTAGCCGAAAAATAAGCGCTTTTTGGAGTTGGAGTTTATACTTCATAGGCGGTTAAATTAGAAAAACATATCAACAAATGCATGCCCATTGAGTTGAATAATTGACTGTCAGCCAATTCTTGGGTAGATAATATTAAAATAAGTCCATTATACAGGAGAGATCGATATGTTCTGCTACTTTCTTCTCCATCATGTTCGCTCCAAAAGTGGAGAATATTAGTCTACATAGTATGTAGATATTCGTTCTGCGAGTGTACAATATGCATCTTTGCAATGTGAAAGCATGTTTTAACAAATAAGTTTTCAAGATTTTGGTCATCAGGAAATTGTTCCGATAGAGTTTAATTTCTGAATTTTTCAATTTTTTAAATCCAACTGACGTGTAAATTGAATCCGCAATTTTCGAAGCGCAAACGCTAATCTCTCATCTAAATAAGAGGCATTTATGTAACACTTGTGAAAGTAATTCAAATTTTATAAACGTAAAAATCATTTTAGCAACATTCGACCGCTTTGACATTTGAAGAGGTCACACACTGTTAAATTTTAAAAATTAAAATGTTCTTCAAATCTTAGTCATTTATATAAAATTTTAAATTATATAGAAGTTGATTAGTCTCAAAAATTTTAACTGGAAATATAATTACATGAGTTTGAAAATAAACTGTTTTTAATTCATATAGTCGTTTACATAAAAGTCCGTATGATTTTTTAAATTTGCTGATGTCAGAGTTTTTGGCTGATTGTAATAATGTACGAGTATTTTACTATTAAACGTGTATTAAAAATGTTTCATACATAAAATTGTAAATAATTGAGCATATTTTTCTGTTCAATGCTTACATTCTGTCAGTGTTGCACTACTGTTGTGAAACATGTCATGTAACAAAGTCCCCTACTAAGCTTCGAAAATAGATACCTTCGGCGGATTCTGGGGATACGGTGATATGATTTCGTTCGTAACAAGAGGATAAGAGGTTGGACCGTGCCATCACTGATTACTGATAAAATGAAGCTGCAAAGCTGAACCTGGCTCGACCATATATTGGGGACGACTCAAGAAAGTCTTAACTTCACCTGCCTATTCTTTAAGCCAACCGTATTTTGTTACCCTGTCCGGCCGATAATTAGATCTAATCTACGATGCAAGTGTGAACAAAAGACAGGGAGTTTTAGAGGCGGCAAAAGGTTGCGAATGCTCCACCTAGAGAGCGAATATGGAAGAATATGAAAGAAGAAGCATAATACCGATATAGTATTTATAATTGTGTTTAAATATATATGTATTTTGATGCCAGTATCAACGTATCATTTTGATGCCAGTTTCAAAAGTAACAACGCTCTAAGTACTAGAATACGTTTCAAGGTTTAATAAATTACAGCAACAAACACGTTGACTATTCAATTACCGATTAATACACTACTAATTAGATATTCCGTATTTACATATGACTAGAATTAAATAAAAGAATTGAGCAGAAATTCTCGCTGAAGCGAGTTATGCGGGCACTTTGTTGAATTATAATATTCTGCCTTTAAATCACAAAGGATATTCTCTAAACTCTATTTAGCAAAAACGTCGATCATAGTGGGCTTATTTCATTATGTCTCCAGAAACATTTATTATATAATTTTGTTATTTATTCAATGTTCGAGTGCTTAATACTACACAGGAATCAATCTCTTCCAGCTTGAGAATACATCATTTGGAAATGTTTATTTTATCCTTATAAAACGTTATTTTCAATATCCTAAAGCAGTCATTCTTGACGGGGGCGATATTGTTCTCTAGGGATGACTTCGAACTAAGGCAGCGATTGTAACACAGTGAAGATTTTTTTAAATTTTAATAAATTAATATTTTATTCTAAAACACAAAATATAAACAATATTTTTGTGTCTATCTGTCTCAAAAACGTATCCCTAATGGTAAATAATAGCGAAGTCAATGTCATTTCTACTGTTTTACACTTAAGATTACCATCGATGATCAAAGCGATTCTAAAGTACAACGAGTATTGCGAAAAAATTAATAACTGGATAAATTATAGTAACTAGAATCTATCCCAGGTAAAACTGGGCAATACAAGTATGATATGATCTATTTTCGATAATGTAAAGATTTTTCTGTCTGTATAGCTGCAAGATATGCTTTTGTCTTAAATAAATTTATTTTATTATAAATTTATCTTGAATGTTGTAGGTAAAATATTTTCAAAGGGAGGCAGAAACAAAAGACTTAAAACCCACGAATACAAATTCAGAGGGAGATAGAGAGGGTAGATTGAAAAATCCAGTCCTAAAGAAACACGATTCTGATATATCGGAGATTCCTTTCGAGACCTTTATTTTAATAAAACCGTATCATTTTTATGTAAAGTATTTTTCATTTTGGGATTAAGAAGATAACGAAAAGATTAAAAAAGAAAAACATTCAAGGTCAAGAGCATATCTTAATGACCTACGTATTATTGAAATATTCAATTTCAACAATAATTACATGGCCTGGTTCAAGCTTTAATCAAAAGGAACGCATTGGTATATTTTTGAATAGATTCAAATTATGAAAAAATTAAAAGAAAATAATATCTTTTTTTTGGGATGGTATATTTTTATCTCCGTTATATTCAATAATAAACCAAAGATGATCACGATATACACTATTGGTTTCTATAAAGCTTTTTCATGAAATGTGTTTTATTTAAGTTTGAATGTATAGTTCTACTTATTTTCACATAAAATATATTACTAAATACTGTTCGCATGACTGCTTTTCAATACTTATAATTAAACATTAATACACGTTATGTTTAATCTATTTTGGTATAAACTTCTAAAGACATTTTTCTTCACAACTGTCACTCTATAACTTCATAAATTATATTAGTTTTAGACGAAAATTAGTTTTCAACGTACATAGTATTTAAAATACAATATCTAAGAGTTGTTTTATAAACTAAATATTATTATCTAAGTTACCACAGATATCTTGTAAAGATTGTCAGTGACGAAATTAATTATTTATCTATGTTAATATAAATATAAATAAATATACAAAAATAAAATTAATTTAAGCTATTATTAAAACCGTAACAAAACATAATCTTATATTCTTCATAATACTCAAGTATTTTTTTCTTGATTGATTCATGTATTTCAGTATGAATTAAATTTGGATACAGCTGAATGCTTGTCATAAATTAATCTTTAATGGTAAACTTCCATATGGAAGTTTTCCAATTTTAAATAATTTAGAAATTAAAATCAATTTCCATCAAGCACCATCAGTCGAAAATATTAATTAATCTTTAATGCTTTAAAACTTCAAAGCTTCCGAATTAAAATTACCATGAATAATTTATAGTATGTATAGCATACATTTAGCAAATAAACGTTTTTATACCTGTCATATAAAAGTTCACAAGTACAGATTTTTAAACAAATGCTTTTCATTTTTATTATTATTAGTTCTACGTTTTGGATCTAAAAATAGCACTTAACATTGTTGGTCACTTTGAGTATTTTTTTTAAAAATTATGAATGGTTAAAAAATTTCTAATATATGTTTTTGGTAAACTATTGATCCGTATTTTTTAATAATGCATATTATAGACCTGAATCAATTTAGTAAAGATATACTTGTGGTCTATTAGACATATAGAATATAATAGTAAAAACAGTTTGCTATATATCAATAGAAATATATAGATATGCATATTTAAACTTAGTAGTCACAAGATATGACAATATTTGAAATATGTAACTTATTAAACTTTCAATTTCTCGTATATATATACCTACAAAATGATATATAAAAATCTCAATATTTGTATAATAACTCATTTAAAAAGTGGAAAAGTTAATTGCGCGCGCACTAAAAGAAGTCTAGCGTATCCATTATCAGGCGTTAGAACTTGTCTAACAGGAAAACTTGAGCAGTGTTCGTTGAAATATCTGGCGGTCCGCACGAACCGAAGCCGACGCGGCTCAAAAGGACGTCGCGGCGCCTATGCTACGAAATCGAAAGCTCAGCGCCTAAGTGCATTCACTATTTGTGCTCACACAGTGTATGAGTTTTTGATGCTTTATGAATGCGCATCTAACATTCTACGTTCAGGTTCATTGTGAATTTAGTGAAGGGATCTAAACGTGTACTGTGAATTTAATTCGATTAAAATATTAGTTTGGAAGTTTAGTTTACATCGAGAAAAATAAAAAAATAAACAACTTCGAATCTTAAAATCACTAAAGACAAAATATGTAAAACGTGAATAATAAATAATTGACTTCGTATTGAGAGAATATATTTTTCAAATCAAAAACATTTTATCTGTACATATTGTGTTTGGAATAAGTGCAATCAGAAAAATGAGATCTTTTGCGAGAAGATTTTTTGTGAATTTCAGTGATATTCTTGAAACATTTTTCTGTTGCCATAAAACATGGACATTAAAGCCATTTAATAATTATTAATAATTGTTTACTGAATAAATTAGTGGAAAACAAAAACACATAGTTTTAAAAGTGAATTTGAATATCTCACCTGTAAGTATTACTATTTTTGTGATAAAATATAACATTAAAATATTGTAGGTAATTTAGGTTTAACAGGTTAAAAAACTCTTCTTATTCAAAAATCAGTCCAGTTTTGTCAGTTAGATATTTTTTAAAAGAAAATGGGTTCACAATATTTAATTGATGAAACCGGTATTATTATATATACAATACGTTAGTAAAATTGTCTTCGATTTAAGATTGGAGTTAGCCACTTGTGATTGTTTGTATTAATTTCATCGTTTTTCATGATGGTAAAAAGATTCGAGTATTCCCCCCTTGGATCTGGATATTGCAGGTTTGATTCCTACTTCTGATCGAAAAATACAAGATTCGATGTCCATTAATTAGGTTGAGCAATTGTCTGATAACCAACTCTCATAAAATATATTCTGTCAACACAAATTTTCACATTGCTTAGAATCAGATACTCTAATTTCGGAACAAAGATGATGGAAAAGAGATCCTTATATTATCTGATCGCCATACATAATTTTAATGTTTTTAATTTAAATTAATTAAATATGTATTAGATGAAAATTGATTTCGTGGGTACTGTGCCATTTCAGAGCGAACAAAATAACTGCTATTAGTATATATATAGCGTAAATATTGAGTAATCGTATATGTGTTCTTTTGTCTTACTGGTAGCGTAGAGGTTAGCGTGCACGCCTTGTAGTCCGAAGATGCGGATTCGATTTCCACATCTGTCGGATTTCAGAAAAACCCCAAAATACAGGACTAGATGGGTTAAGCGATTGTTTGACAAACAATTTTCGTGAAAAATTATCTATCAAGAAGTCTTCACATTGCGAAGATCCACATACTGCATCTTCGGATTGAATATGGTATAGAAAAAAAGGTGCAAAAACAACACTTTTTGTTTGTTTTACTATGTCTGCTTTGAAAATGTAGCCATATATAATATGTGTGTAGACGATCGTTTATTATATAGGTCTCCGCCCTATTAACACTAATTTTGACAGTTTTTTTTTATAAAAATAGGTTTTGAGCCAATTACTTAACCCAGAATTTCCCAAAATTTTCCATAAAATCAAATACTACTGTAATTTTGCGGCCCACTAGAATCTAAATAGAAGAGGTTTGGCTTTCAATTTGAGAAGTACTGACCTATGCATCTAGTCCTGCATTTTTGGGGTTTTATTTATTCTTATAGCTGTGGATTCCGTACAAACAGCCCCGGTTTCAAGGCGTGTATGCTAACCTGCTGGCCACTTAATATTAAACGTATTATTAATATCGAAATTTTAATCCTTGAGCTATTGTTGGATCATAGCAAATGGTTCAATTGCAAACAATTGTCTTCTGCGATATGTATAGCAACACATTTTCGTACAGTTGTAAATTCATGCTACCTGGAAAATTTTAATTGATATCTCATACCACCAGCGCAGTATTTAATAATGACGACCTATTCATGCTCCAACTACTAATTATAATTTAGAAATTAATTGAGATGTTTATTATCGACATGCCGAATAGGATTATACTTGTTTATTAATGCGCTATTGATTATAATATGAAATTTACGACCGCTGTCAGATTTGGTTTCCTTTTGATGGTCAAGGTTAAATATTAAATGAACACAATAAGCTCATGTTACTTCACAAGAATCTAATTTAACCGAATAACTTGAAATGTTTTAAATTTAATAGCGTAGAATTAATAATATTACATTAATAATCTGTAAAATAGTAACATAATATTTATCATCGTAATTAAATCTTTCAGAAGTTTGCAATATTGAATACATTATACTTTCAATATAATATTTATACGGTCTTGCTGTTAATAATTGATACGCAAACAATATTATACTAAACTATTAGCATGAATTCTTAGCATACGTTTCGCCAATATTTATTTTGAAACTGGAATTCTTATTAATTTGAAAAAATGGGTATATTTTAATATTTTATAATTAAAGCTATCAAAAATGTTTAAAATTCCACATCGTAACTTGGAAATAGCGATGTACAATTTATGTAGAATAATTTAACTAGTGTTCCAGTAATACCGTATACAATTTGCCTTTTTTGTCATATATTCTCCAATAGTAGAGCATATGGATTTACACAGTCTGGAGATTTCCGTTCTGAAAGTGTAGCATATAAATCTCCACAATCTGAAAATATATCTTGACAGATTTACTACAGCTAATTACTCAATCCATTAGGCGTTCAGTTCTTTAATTTTTTAAAAACACGGTTGTTGTGGGAATCAAATCTGTATCATCCGGCTCCGAAGCGCACACGTTAAGCTTTCAGTCACTGAGGGGATTTTTTATAGGTTTTCAGTCACCATTAGTACTATCTAAATATATGATGATATATACTGTTTAGATCTACTTAGGGGTTTTACTTAGATATTTTTGTTATAAAACTGTAGATGAAATTAAAATAGTAGTATTCACTAAAAGGGTATTCGAAATTCAAAATTTTAGCTTCAATATTATCGAGTTTTATCGACTTAACTGGAAGACGGATGATATTGATGTGTGTGTATAAGTATAAACTTAAAATACGTATGAAGATGTATTATAAATAATATATGGGAGTGTATAAGTTTTATATTATTTTTTTGATTAAAAATCGGTTTGATTACGCATTGAATTCTATGATATAATCATATCAATTAAATGGGTACATTGTTCGCATATGCAATGTTGACATAAAAAATATTTGATAGCAGTAAAAATAAGCCACCAAATATATTTATGAGTCGTAAATATTGGTATTCTGATTTAATTTTACTATCACAACCATAAAGTAGTAAACAATAATTTCACCATACGAGTATCTCTCATATTATATATACTTTGCTATATATGAATAGAACAATAAAAGACATTGTTTCCCATAAACATTATCTAATGATTATATTAGAATAAATTCGAATTTGTTTTACAGGTAACTAAATGTTATGAAAAAAATGATCAAGCATCACGCTGAAATATATTATTAGTTATTCATAATTTTTTCTGTATTTAATATTTTTGATAATCCAAAATATTTTTGTTTTATTATGCTGTGTCCCTTTCATTAGAATCGTAAAAACAATAATTCGTAAATACTTGGTGCTGATGGTTTTTAGGGAGCTACTCTTGGAATTGATTGATTTTCCAAAGAATGCCTTCAGAAACCTACTTCCAAACTCGTGCAAAATAATATAGAGTGAGTTATTTCTCATAACGTACACAATCAATATTCAAGGCATTTATGGTATGCAATGATGAAACTTGGCTTTATCACATTATACTGAGTCCATGTGAGTGAAAGCCAAAAATAAGATTCATTAACACAAATAATGTCATCCCATCCCCAAAGCACGTATCTTAAACCATTTTGCTTGCTCGGATCTGAATCTTGTGTGTGATAAATCATTGCATTGGATAGTGTAATATTAAATTTAAAATGATCATTGATTTGTAATACTTTTTATATGTTTTCTGATAGACAAAATAAAAATACTGACCTTGATATGATAGTGATGATACGTTATTTTATACACTGCATGAACTTTGAATGTTATTGAGAATCTTTTTATTATGTCGATCTAATGATTTCAATCTACGTCAATAACCTACTAAGGTGAAATAACCGCAATGCTAATGTCCTTATAATTTGGGAAAACGTTTTTTTCCACAATGAAAATACCACGATAGACTAAAAATAAACAAATCGTCTAACTAATCGTATTATACTCCTGTACACATAAACAATATGTAAATTTTGACATATGGTACATTTAGATCAAGTAAATTCACAAAAATAAAAATCTGTTTTACATATTTATTCTACGTATATTATTTGTATACGATTGCGTAACTAAACAAGTAGTATTAAAAAACATGAAAAATTCTTATGAAATTAAAGGAAATAACGTTGACTTTTTTTCATTGAATGGGAAATAATACAAGTATTAAAAACAAAAACATTTACACAATTAAAACAGTTTGAGCATTTATATTGTTAAAAATAGATTTAAAAAAATAATTTTACAATAAAAAAAGTGTTATTTTGATTGTGATTACCATAAATGTAATTAAAGACATAAAAAAGCAATTACGAACTGAAAAAAATCAGCGCTCTTTGTTGATTGCATTAATTTCTTGAGGGGTTGAGGTCATTTTTGTTGAGGATGATGAGGTCAGGTCTACTCAACACTGGAAAAGTTTTTTTTCTGTTATGTTCATATAAATGTTTTAAAAATTAAATTTTATATTATTGGCTAAATTGGCTGAATTTGCTAAATGTATGCAATATGAAATTTTATCTAACCCCTGCGATCGATAGACTAAGCAACAGATGCATTACTATCTTCTTCCTGAGATGAAAATATTAATTCACAAAACACTGGTTAATAACCTTTTGGAAAGTAAAAATGTCTTTTGATCAAAAAGGGAAAATCTACGAACGCCCGAATTTCTATCCATTAATAAAATTATGAATAATTTTACCTTTTTTCCTAATGATCGTATAAATAACTGTTTCGATAACAAAAAATTGTTTGGAAAAAATACAAATATTACCATGATAATTAACACTATCATAGCTATTAATCACACTGTCATCTCAGTCATCGATTAGAAGCTTTTTTGGATTTCATTAAATATTAATATGTTGAGTTTGTTAAAGATTTTTAGAGTATTTCGGGAGATATTCAACTTTTATGTTGGTTTATGTTAAAATGGTAAGTTTTCATGTTATAATCAAGTTTGTTGCACTCAAATTTTAAACTATTACACATTTTTACAATTATGTAGAATCTCAGTTTTTTGGGGTCATCAATATAAAGTTATTTCTTTCAAAAAAAGTGATAATATTTTTTTCAGATTGGCATTTCGTATTTTTATCAACCACGCCAATAGCTTGCTAATAATTAGTCATGATAAACATGACGACGAAATTAACCCAACATTATATAAACTTTATTCAACTTAATAAACGTAAATATATAAAAAAAAACTTTCAAAAGTCGCTAAATAACAAACTTCAAAAACAAAAAAAGTCGCGTCGATTAAAATAAACAGACCAGCCCGATTACCAGTTTTTAATTTGTTTAGAAAAAGGTTATGATTGAAAGACAAAAAACAAGATGACAGGAAAAAAGAAATAAAAAATGTTGGAAGTTTTTATTAAATGGTTTTAAACACCTTTTCAGCAATTAGTGTTTGATATTTTGTGTAAAAAAACAGCGTAACAGCTGATGACTTGGCGGCCAGTATTGGATAGCAAGCCAAAATACACGTTATTTTTATACTTCTTTTTCACTGATTTTTATACAACTGTAACATTATTCATTATTCAATCAGATTCGTAACTAAACTGTCAAAGCCTTGAAACCATCAAACACATTTTATATAATTATGCCAAATGAAAAGTATAAAAAATAAGACTATCCGTAATTTATATTTATTTGCAAACCTTATTATATATTTATTATATCTCTCCCGACCACATTTTTTGAAACTCGATTTAATATGAATACGATTCATCTTATTGTATTATTCATATAACACATTCTTTTAATTTGTGTTTATGCTTACAATGCTATGTGTTATTTACAAATTTCAGATACTCATTGCGTGAGATGAATTGTTAATACAGTATCATACAGTTTTACAAAATATGAGAATTTAGTGTTTTCTGTTATTTTCAGTAAATGTAATGGTCTTAATCGTATATCCAATGAATGTTATTTTTATGACATGTGAATTAATGATTGAATTAAAAATAATCAAGTGATATTTACAAATGCGATGGTTGCTTATAATTAAAAAAAAGTTTTATTAACAGTGGTATAGCTACAAATTCAGCGCCCCGGAGCAAGTCAAATCGTTGTGTCCCCTATAGTTTCCTAATTATTTTAGCTCTCACGCTTCCTTCAAATATTTAATTTCGTCCAAATTGTGATTTCTAATTTTTAAGCATTCCCACTAAGCTTACTTTACTTGCGCTCACCAATAATATTTTGCGCCCCCCTTGATTCGTGCGTCCGGAAAAACCTGCTTATAAGTAGATACGCTTCTGCTTAACAAGATTAATGGATATTGACCCGTTGTGTTCTAGCATGCTACCAAAAAATCATGACAATGATTAATGCTTAAATTTTCCAAAATCATAGGAAAAATTAAATGTAAAACAATAATTATGGGATTTACAGTTACTTTATGTTTACTGCTTTTTTCGTGATATTCAAATTATACTTAAAACAATATACACATACATATTTTTGATTAACTTGAGGGATAAAATGTTACTTATATTAATGTCAATTTTATACAATTCTTGGATATTAGCTGGATTTAAATTACGGTTACATAATAACAACAATCTGCAGTGAAAGAATATCATTAAAAACAAGTTTATAAACAGAAATATATTTGTATATATATTGCTAACAAGTTAGATAAAACTAGAATCAGGTACATTGCTGTGTGCATATTAAAAGTTTTATTATTAGTTTATCTTTGTATGTATATTTAAATAATCCCAGTTTATATGAGACAATTGTGAGTGTACGCGTTATTAAGTGCTGTGAAAATGTAAAGCTTTCTTGCCAACCGCGTTTAAAAGCACTAGATGCTGTAAGCTTGCCAGATAAGCTTTGTACAAGTTTGATATTATTTTTTGCTCAAAGAAATTTTATTTTTTCGATAATTTGAACAAATAAAAAGAAGAATGAGATAACAAACGAAAAATAATATTTTATTAGCTTTACTTTAAAACTGTGAAGTTGAAAGGGTTTTTAATATGACGTTGTAAATCACTTTCGCCTTTGTTATATTAATGTAAAAAATATGATAATAAAAATCTTTAAACTGATTAATTAATTAACGCAATCTTTTATTCACAATATTTATAATTCAAAGCACTACTATTACACTTTATTTTTAGTACAAGTTATATAACACCCCTGGATTGAAGTTTTTAATAATTACCTATGGGGAAAAATAGCTGTTCGAGGAAATACATTATCTACTCTTCTTCTTTTTAATAAAATATATTGATTTGTTACAATTTTTTCTAGTTATAAGTTTCTTCTCACATTAAAATTTACAGCAAAAAAAATCATTTTACATATTTTGAATTACTTGATTGAAAATTTATTTCGATAAACATTTATTGTAGAAAAATACTACTAGATTAGGAAAAGTAAAATTTATAAATATTCACACATATTATTTTATATCACATTTTTAAATGACATATAAACTGCAATGTTTTATCTGGGATAAATGTAATAGAGATAAAGTAGCTTAGATTACATAATCGCATATTTAAAAACATACATTTTCTCTACTTTTGGAACCACTTAAGTTTGACTTAAAACATAAACTACCCAGTTGCCTTAATTTAAATTTATTCTGAATAATTTACCGTGACAAATATCAAAATAATCGGATTACTTCAATTTGTTATATTAAACATGATATCATGTTATAATATTATATTATTGCATCAGTGAAAGTTTTATAAATATTACTGATACGTAAAACTGATCTGATTAATTTTTAAGGTAGCTCTGACATTTTTATATATATATACACATAATTCAATTGTGTGGGCGCTGAAATACAAATTAGAAAAATGAAGATTTACGTAGAAATTTATCAACATCAAACGATTTTAAGATTGGAGTATTTTTTTATTAATCATTATTAGATGAACCCTTTAACAAAGCAGTGGTCTATTGCACGTTTCTCACGTTATTCAGTAGACACAAACATGTTTTTGTGGTTACCGTAAGTTAATTTATGATGAAAATAAATCAGTTTTGGAGACATCTGATGCATACTACAAACATGCTAACATTGCACCAAATGATGTAGATCACTTTTCACAAAAAAAAAGACGACAATATCTATAATATGTGTTCCACTTGGTGCCAAATCAATCTGATAATCCTGTCTTTATCATTTGTCCTGAATTAACTGTACTTGTCAGTGTTCATTGTGTAGGATACATTGTTTGCACAAACTATTACTAAGGTAGGATTTAGTACTGGTCTTCTTGGTAGTCGAGAGTAAATTAACTTGATTCCATGAGGCACGTTCAATGGCTTAAGATTTGTATCTCAAATTTAATTATGTAAATCAGCAACTACCAACCCTTCCTCGTTACTGTCCTAAAAGTTAAATGTTACTTAAATTAATAATTGATCTAAAATATTGCGATATTAAGAGATAGTTTGAATCTTAAGCACGAATGGTAATTATTGTAAACCGATTAATCTCATAATTCATTATGAACACTTGTTTATATTTTATGTTAGTCATATCAACAATCTATCAAAATTGCATCTCATAAAAATTGTTCGAAAGATTTTTTTTTACATTTTTCTAAAAAAATAGTTGTAAAACGAATCGTAGACAAAAAAGTATCATTAGGTAATGATAAATGATAATGAGTAATGAACATAACATTATGTTACCCCTTATTTTAATATATTATTTATTGCATATTGATTAGAATCGTCTCCCAGTATGGTAGTTGTCAGCGTGCGCGCCTTTCAAAGCAGGGAATTTGGGATTGATTCCCACATAAGTAAGATTTTCAAAAATCCAAAAATGAACGACTGAATGGCCATTGCGTTGAGCAATTTTCTGACAAAAAATTTTCGTGAAACATAATCTGTCAAGACGTCGTCACATTGCGAAGATCCATATAATTCACTTTCGGAGTGGATATCTTCACATTGTGTGCTTTACTTTGGAAGCGAACATGTTATATAAAAAATTAAAATAATTTTTTTAAATTTTAACATATTATAAGGTTTTCAAAATGCATAATTCAAGTGTTTGAAAATAGTTGTTTGAAATCAGTAAAATTGGGAATATTTTTTCTATGTTTGAAACTTTTGAGGGAAAGGAAAATTATAGGCATTTAAGAATTTCACAACAGTTTCTATAGTGTCAGTAGTCAGACAGTGATGGCTATCGAATGGAATAAAATATATGTTATTTTTTAGTTTTTTGATACTTTTTTAAAATTTGAATAATGGATTTTCAAAATAAAGTTTACTCTCCCAATTTTTATACAATAGAGATTCTTAGAAATATTATATACTTATAAAAAAAATATTTGTAATCTTCAGATATTTCGCAAAGAATTTCATTTCATTTCTGTTCGTATATTTTCTCCAATATCTTAAATGAAAGAATATATAAGATCACTCAAAAAGAAAACTGTTGAGAAGAGCAGATGGAAGTTTAAATTTCTTTCTCAATTTTTGTGTTCACTTGTTTTAAGAGTTTTATTTGATAAGTTACGCGTTTAATATCAATCAAAAGACGCTTTAAAACTGACAATGAAAAGTTGAAAAGAAAGACACTTCGCTACCACCGTTCATGTGTTAAACTTAATTTTCATTAACTTGGGAATTCGCTCCACTAAATGTTTTTTTATTGCGCTAATAATAGACCACATTTT
>JAGVSQ010000933.1:0-32996 GCA_022683975.1 Rhyacophila evoluta
TATTGATTTTGATAAATATTTTTATTTTATTGTGACGTCGAAATCATGTGTTTTTTTATGGGGAGTGTATAGTGTATAAAGACCTTGCAGTCGGTATATATGGAGAAACAAAATAATATATAATTACGGCTCACTCATTTTCTATCACCGGGAAGTAAGAGTTAGAAAATTGGTGGTACATGACAATGTACAGTTTAAAAAAAACGTGACGGTATATGTATTGGCGCATCATATAAAAGAAAGCTAATGCTTATAATATCGAATTTTATAATTGCATTTACTCTTTACTATAATAATATATTTTTTTCTATTGTTTCAGTGCGATGGATGCATCCGAAAATCCTGTGCCCGAACTGGTGCCCAGAGGTAAGAAATATTACTCATTGAACCTTTTGATCTTGCATGCCATAACATGTCTTCATGTTGTAAATTGGTAATAACATTAAATGAATACAGAAACTCGATTAAACGACAATTTTTCGAATACTGTAATTTAATTTTTTTCATGATTTTCGACTTACAACATATTCAGTTATCAGATATACCACGTTTGCTCCCAAAGTGGCACATATGAATTTACACGGTGTGAAGATATCCACTTCGAAAGTGGAGTATATGGATCTCCGGAATGTGAAGACGCCTTGACAGATTATTTTTAGCTAAAATTGTTTGTCAAACAATTGAGGGCAAGTATTTTTAAGCATGATTGAAAATCAAGCGACATGAGTTGACAGTATCAATTGTATTGTATGTTAGTAAATCTTTAAATATTTTCATGATACAGTTAATGCTATTCGATTGGTATGGCAACTAAATTCCTATACGTAATTGAAAGTGGATAATTATAATGCACTAGTTTTAATTTAATTTTATAACTAGAATAAAGTTACCAGCAACAAGTTCCCACGTGGAAAACAAAAGGGGTACATTTTCATCTCACTAATTAGGTTTTCCACAAGAGTTTTCACGACAGACATGCTTCGCGTCTTGCAAGATGCAGTTTAATGCGACCCTGATGGAATTACGGAACGAAAGTATAATTAACACTATGAAAATATTGTGCTCTAACTGAAAAGACGCAAGAGTGGCGTACGCAGTATTTTATCTGAAACTAAAAAGCTCATAATCTACAGTATGATACACTACTAGAGATAACGACTTACGATGCTTAAGCCCTCAATTGTCCCAATGAACATCCGATCCTGGATTTTTGAAAATCCTGACTAGGACGCGCACACAAACTTTAAGGTTTATAAGTTTGTTCAATGCGTTTATTTTTTTTGTAAATATTTTAATTCTTGTTTCTTATATCGTATAGATTCTGCTTTGGGGATCGCTGCAATGTCGTTGAAGTCTGAAGACCACAAAAAGACATCTCCAACGGACGCTGTTGAACATATGGATGCAGTAAAAAAACGACGAATGAATTCCCGAAGTCAGTCGGCTGCCGCAAAAGGAAAGCACCAAAGGATGCCTGTCATACAACCAAAGCTCGCATCCAAGACTCAGAAGAAGAAGAAAAAGGAGAAGTTACTAGCTTCGGATTTTATTGAAAATGACAATTGGGAATGAAGATTTCTATAAAATAAAATACATACAATTGTAAACGATTGTGTTAATTTATTTTTTAATTTATCGCACTTTCATATGCATTCATATGAAAAAATGTCGCGATTTTAAATAAACGATAAGAAAAAGAAAAACAATGATTGCTAATTTATTTATATTTTTTACATCTAAGCAATAGTTGGAAAATGGACTAAAAGTTGTTTTGAATTAAGAATGTAATTTTAATTGAAATAAATTAAATGAAACATAATTCTGATATAAACTACCTAGCAACGTGCCGTAAATGTCAAATAAACAAATTAAAATTACACGTTTCAAAACATTAGTATCGATGACAACAATAATCGATTTGTCTAATTGCTTATATTATTAGGTATAAACGGATTTAAGTACATTTTATAAGTAATCAAAATTAAAAATAATCGCCCAGTAAGTATTCGGTATGTCAACGAGACACATTTTTATATCTAATGACAAATCGTAGATTATAAATAAAATATTTTAATTATCTAATTTATTAAAAATATTTTTTATTATTAATAAAATCAAGTGTATCTGTGCCAATACATTTACGTACAGTATTATTTAGAAGTCGATCGAATCTATTGTGTTTTTGATTATTTTGTTCGGTAAAAATTAAATAACTATTGCCCGAACGAAAAGTAAAAATTACGTTTCAAATATTGAACACAAATTTTGTGGTTGTGTCTAAGATTATTTTGCTTGATATTAATCGGTTTTAACATGCTTTGTTAATTAATCCTGTGTTAGTGTTGAGTGTTGTATTTATATTATTGTGGAAGCCATTGTTACAAAAGAAACAATGGATCCTAATCGTGGTCGCAGAGTGTTTGGAAGAATTGGCATCAGTAACACGCCAAGAAAGGTAGGAAGACTTATTAACTATGTACTATTAAATTTTATATTAATCTTAAAGTGTTCTGTGACGAGGGTGTTACGTCATGTATGTTCGATATTCATACGTTTGGGCCTTGGCTAGTAATGTAGTGGCAGTTCTGTGTGCAAATAAATGCCGATATTATCGATCGAGATACATCGATTTAAAAAAACCCGATAACTTTCATTTCCGGTATCATCAATATTCCGTGCAGATTCTTCATCTTAGTGGATTTTCCCAGTAGATTTTCTGGAATAATGTCTGAACATACCTAAACGCTATTGGATTTACTGCTAAAAAGCAGTGGCAGCTCGTAGCTAAAATTAGTGGGGTTGCTGCTTCAAAAAATATTTAGTCATTGTTTTCAAATTTTGTAAAAGAAAACAAAAGTGTATAAAAAGAAAATGTATTCAGAAACTTGATAAAATTCCATAAGAATAAGTAGAACATGTGGAAGCAGGGTAATAATCTAACTCTACACTTAAACACATTTAAGAATATGGTACACGGTTTTTAAGCACAGAGAACGTGGAGTAAAGAAAAACTAACTTCTAACAGCACGCCTCAGTCGGCACTGCGGGAGCGATAGTGCTATCCCCCCTTGCAGCCTCGCGTGTAGCTTCCTATGAGCCCATGCGCACAACATTCAAAAACATGCCGCTAGAACTGTGAAGTAAACAGTTCTATACATTTTTTTTTGTATCTTTTTCATAAACCGGGGGATGGCAAAAGACATTAAGCTTAAGGATTAGATATTGTATAAGTATAAATAAAGAATTAAAGAAAAAAAGGATTCATTATGTTAAATGTTATCGATAATATCAGGTGAAAATAGGGAGTGTGCACACACAATGCGAGTGTGCGAAGTATTTGTAGCTAATAAAAAAGAGGAGACACCAGATAGCTTTGTGAAGAATGCAATTTGCCTCTCCACAAAAGTCCTTGCTGGCAAAGATACCGCTTTAAAAATAAATATCAATTCCCGAATAACAAAATCTGTTAGTTTTTTTCCAATAGTAAATATTTTTATAAGTACTTTAATAGATCGCTACAAAATGAAAGATTTATCTAAAATCATGCCGATATTCAAAGCGTTGAGAAAAGAAAAATCGCTTGAAAAGTCGGGTGGGATGTTAAGAAACATCTAAGTAATCATGAAGAGTCAGGACGGTAATCGAACTGGTGTTTACTTGCTAGAACTCCAATTAACAACGAAATTGAATAAACGTTATTTTTCATTATGCACAGCTTCGCTTGTGATAACATTATATTATTAAACCCTTTGGCTGCTACGATGTTCTTAGATCTTAAAATCCTAGCGAGAAATTGACCACAAACTTCCATTTTCCAGTTATTTTTGTTTGAAAAAATACTGCATTGCATATTTACTGAATGAAATATTTAAAACAAGTTAGACGTCAAATGTAAAACGATCTTAATAAGCATTTCTCGTTGATCGATGTAATCACTGTTTAGCCGTTAATGGGTTAGGTTAGCCTTGTTAATTTACCGAATTAGAGTATAATTTGGTATAGGTATTCAATTGACATATAATTTCTATTTCCAATAATTATTATTATTTAAATATTTTCATATACGTGTCTCTGTCAAGAACTGTCATACGCCACTGTTAATATTAGTTTTCCAAGTTTAAATTGTGTCCTGTTTAGTTACTTTAATAATTATGGCTTCGTCTCTAGAACAAGATTATATTTTAAAACTTTTACCAAAACAATAACTGGCGTATATCGTGGCGTAACGAATATGAGGAGCTTTTCAAAGTACTGGAGGTGTCTCAGGAGCGACTTTCCAAGATCTTGGTTGGCGTGACTCACTAGAGTGTGCATGGTTTCTATCATAATTATTTTGCCTTTGCAAGGAGACACCTTTTTGCTGGCCTTAAGATTTCGCAGTCTTTAAAGCTAGTAATATAAGTAGTAATGTCTGAACGGTCCAATTAATGGTCGAATCGACTTAATAAGCTCTTCCCTTTAAACCGACGTATAGGGATGCTCCAATTCGATATAATATCTATAAGAAATTGTGTCTACAAAACCGTCAGTGCTTGAACTATCTATATAATTATTAAAATATTTTGATTCGAAATAACTACGTTTGTTTCAATTCCTTCTTGTAAGTGGATTTAATTAATGCTTACGCAACCTGGAGATACCAAAAGGTGAATGTCGGGTCTCAAAGAGTGGACCATAGTTACATAGGCCTGATTTAGTTTATAATCAATTTCAAATGCCACAATTGATAATCCGGTCATGGAAAGAAAAAAAGCACCTAACTCTCAGTTTTATCAAAATAGCCTTTTCCGATAATCACAATGTATACGAATTAAAACAATTCTATCGAAAAAATGTAAGCGGCAAATACCGAGTTAGTATTTAACTTTGGCTTTTAAGATTGAAAAGAGGTCGGCCTGTAAAATTTTCTACCAGAAAAAAGGACTTCCACCTAGTCAATTTTATTAGTTTTTTTTTTTAAATAATTTAAATTAAAATCATAATGAGTAAATAAAACACCAGTTTTAGTCTTTATGCACTTCAAGGTTGTGCCTGTGTAATATTTTGATTTTGTCTCAAAATCATTGAATAAACGTTTGTTTTGCCTACTGTAAAATGTGTTCAATGTAGGTTACGTCATTTTTCTTTCCTCAGTCAATATTTATAACATTAACTTTATCCGTTTCATTGGTTTTTCTTAAATAAATTCATAAACAAGTGTACACCTTTAATACACGTTATATCAAAAGGATGCCGAGTTAGTATTTAAATTTAGCTTTTAAATTTGAAAGAAGAATAGCCTGTGACATTTGGGACCGGGAAGTAGGACTTCCAACACCTGAGTTGCATTGGTTTTTCTTAAATAAATTATTCAATTAATATCACAAGAGGTAAATAAAATACCAGTTTCAGCCTTCGTGCACAAGCTTGTCTATGTAATATTTTGACTTTGACCCAAAATCATTAAATATTCGCTTGTTGCCTTCTGTAAAATTTTGGTCATTGTGGGTTACGTCCTTTTCCTTTCCGCAGTCGATCATTATTAATAATTTTGATTATTATTGAATATAACTTATACAGAACAATATCGAGCGGCAATTGATCGGGCAATGTTCGTGAAACATTCATAAATTAATAAACAGTAATAATTTTTAGTTAGAACCAAAAGGTTTCCTTTGTTGGGTACGTGCCCCGGACAAAGTGTGTTGACGCCCATTGCCTCGGATTCGCGTTTACATCTGATACCAGTAGCCGTAAGCGATTTCTGGTTATAAATAAGCCCGTATCATAATATTCCATTGTGGCTTTTCGATGTAATACCTACCATGAATCAATGGAAAAAATATTCTGTGTTCTACAACAGAGTTATATACAATACTAGCTGTATTACACGGCTTCTTCTATCTTCATGACTGTAAAAAATGAGAGCTAAATTAAAAATTGAGCCGAAAAATCGACCTGGAACATAAAACGTACCTAATATATGAGGAGGGTATTTCTAAAGTGAATTTATTTCAGTCCGCCGAAATGTGAAGGAGAATAATTCGTTGTATTACTGGCAAAAGACGTTAAAGTAAAAACGTGAGTTTTGAGATAATCGAGTTTTGATGTTTGATTCTTTCTGTTAAATACATTTTATGACAATTTTTACCAAATCGCCTCTATAAAGGTAAAACTCTATAACTGCATTTTTATAATTTTGAGATATTGAGGTTTTAAGATATTTTTTGCTATATAAAGTCCGTTTCTTAAGTTACACTCTTCTGTCTTTTTGTATAGAATGTAAAAAAATCAAGGAATATTATGAATGTAATTTGAATTTGTAAACATATTGGTAACAATTAAAAAAACGAAAAAAGAACGTTTTTGCACTTAATGAGTTTTACCTGCTACATGTTTGTTAGTAAAATGATGGTAAATGTCAATTCTTTGGCAACGGTTTCTTCACTATTTGTTATTGTCTTCGATCATCTATTTAATTAAAATTAATTTAAAACAAAACAATAATACAACAATATTAGTATTATCTTACCCAAAATACAAATTAATAACAAGTAAAACCCAAAACAATTGAACGTACATTGAGCTTAATAATAATTATTTCATAATAATAATTAATACACTTAAAACAAAAATCAAGACAAAACAAAAGTTATTATAATACATTGAAAAAAGATGAACACCATCGTACAGAATATTGCGTTACTTTTAAATATAGAAATATATAAATACACTGATAATATACAATGTATAATGTATTTTAGCTTAAAAAATTGTCGGAAAATGTATTTAACAGAGAGACTCAAGCATTAAAACTCGATTATCTCAAAACTCACTTTTCACTTTAACGTCTTTTGCCAGTAATACGACGATTTTAAACTAGTAGTTTTTGTATAAAATAACCATAAAGCACTTTTTTAATGTTTATTTTTGTTTTCAATATTGTTGAAAATGAGTTTGTCTACTGGTCTACTAGCTAATGTTCGTCTGTACAAATAATACTTGTTCAAAATATTTGGCTTTAAATTTTGATGTAGCGGAATAAGTTGAATTTGAAATAACATTCATATTGTAATATTAAAGAGAGATAATGTTCGAAATTTTAAATATGCTTTTTAAGCGAAGCAACTTGGGGACAGAGCCTCCTAGCTTTGCATATATAATAGTGATTTATTATACTAAAACGAGTATTTTAATTAACAAAAGCTACCGATGTGAAGCATTCGTGTTTATAGGTATTCAATTATAGGATCAGTTTAGTACGTATTTGTATTTCTTTAATGAGCTCACTATATTAATGTACCCACTGGGTGGGTAAGCTGAATAAACTTCTACAAGCTATAAAATTTATGTCGTGGATGATTTATCGTTTTGTATGTCTTAACATATTGCGAACATCGCTTGGACTTGAAATTATTTGATGCTCTGTTTCGATTTAACAAATTTAATTAACGTAGGTATTTGAAGACAGGCCGCGCATAAGATGGCATGAATTATGTGGCCAATAATGCATATTGTTATCATTATGAATTACAAGAACATGATGGCATACCATTCATCTGTAGTCAGCGTCAGGAGCGAATCTGAATAAAAATCATAAAAACACATAGTTTTTATTATTTATAATTACATTTATCTTAAAAACTTCGTGGCTATTTGCAAAATGGATATTATTCTTAACTTAGTCCATTTAAAATATGAAGCATATTGATTTCAGCAGTGTAGAGCCATTTATCTAAAACCTTTTGTCGTGACGCACACCGACGTTTTATCCGTAATTTCGCAGCACACCGCAAGTAAAAATATGCATATATACTGTGGAAAAGAGAAAGGGCTTATCCCTTAGTTTTGTTTTAAGTTTGGTAAAAAAGAAGTCAAATTTATAACCAGGAAAAAGTTCTTCCATCACATATTTATCGGGTTTTCTCAAATAACTTATTAAATTAATACATAATCAAGTAAGTAAAACACCAGTTTAAGTTTTCGTGCCTTTTAAGATTGTGTGTATTTAATTAACATTTTGACTTTGGCACAAAATCATTGAATAAACGTTTTCGTGCCTCTTGTAAAATTTGTTCAATATGGGTTACGCCCCTTTTCCTTTTCACAATTGATATTAACAACATCCTAGCGAATTTATTTCACTGCTCATAAGAGCATATGATGGACGCCTTTTTATTAAAAAAGGCGTCCATCATATTCAGGCGCCTTTGTGTGGTGCACGATCTGGAAATTAGCACGGCACGGCCCGGTTCATGCAGCTCTGCTGATTTGATTGAGCCAGCATATTGATCTAGTTTAAATTATATGATTTACTTTTCGCCATTTTATCTCATTAATAATTTAATAATAATTTCGTCGCAAAATTTATTAAACTATGTAATAATATAATTTTTACACGTTTTATAAACATATTTGCTAATGCAAACATGTGCCGGTGATAAGAAATATTGAAAAAAAGCTAAACTTTACAAAATTACTTAAACCAACAAATCGAGTCACGTGTTCCTGCAATATTGGCGACGATATTAGCGTTGGTCCTGATATTTTCGGCCATAGATTGCATACAACTTCAATATAATTTTTCTATCCTATCTCTAGCTATCAAGTCAAATGATCACTTTCTGATTTACAGTATTTTTATAATACTACTAAATACCTAGATATTCCCGCCGATTATCTATCTCTCTTATGAGAGAGATCTTAGTCTTCATTATTCGGAAGCCGACTTTCTCTTGGTGATAATTTTTTTTATTTAATTCACTCATACTAATTTACCAAATATATAACGCTATCCCCCATGTCACGATAAATACGGTAAGCATGGGGAATAGTTTTTTTTATTCTGGCAATGTTTTTTCGGTATTTTTAAACGTCACTTGCTCAATATTGAAGAATTGTTTATAGTTTGAGCCGGCACTGAATCATAAACAAATATACAATAGAGCAGATTTGATCTGGACTTGTTTTATGAAGAGCCACAGCAATGCCTTAAATACATTATTGTTTCCAGCAAGCCCACAATTAAAACACCTACATGCGTATTATTTGGACAATAATAATTCGTTTAATGGCGCTGTGTATGCTATTATCCTCCACACTGTATATTATACGTACATACAATTCAATGAAAATGATCTTGATAATATAATTTATGGCCTCCACCTGTTTTAAAAATGGCTACTAAATGCAACAAAATTTTATGTCGATAGTTTAGAACAGGGTTTCCCAAACTATGTTATAAATAAGCCCGTATCATAATATTCCATCGTGGTTTTTCGATGTAATATCTACCATGAATCAATGGAAAAAAATATTTTTTGTTCTATAACAGAGTTATATACAATACTAGCTATATTACACGGCTATGATTTGGATGGATTCATTCTGTTATAACGAATTTATATAAATACTTGGCTGTGTAAGTCTCTTGTTGATCATCAGTGACGATGTTAAATGTTGAAGTAAAACAGTTGACCTATAAACGGAAGCCAAAATGTCATGTGAAAGTTCTGCGTCGTCACTACTCACCGTTTGGGAGGAGTCCTGCGACAGACGGAAACACACATTTTCTGGTTTATAGTTTCCGTCTTCCGCTGAACCTGTATAGGTGTTCCACGACAAATTGGAAAGGTTTTATACACTGAAACACATCAAGATCTGCTACTTCATATTGAAAGGCGAGTGATGATCAATCTGCACTGATGTTTATGACACCAAGTATCTAGGTGCAGGCAGACGGCCATCTTTTCTCGCATAGTGTACACGAAATAGATGGGGTATATTGTTTTTGCCTGACCAGCTGACAAGTCTTGTCAGCTTAACGACAGTTGCCAAGATTGACAGAACGGTTGATGTAATAAATCTGATAAAAATTAATAAAACTCTTAAAAAAAATTTACTAGTAGGAATTACCCAACCTAAAATATAAGCTAAGTGTTTCGCTCAAATTTCCGGATTTTCGGAATACTCCATTGCAGGTAAGGCTTGGGAAACCATAGTTTAAAGCAGTGATTCTTAAGCTAGGCCTCGACCCTGAAGGTGTTCATGAAGTATTATATATCTGCATAAATAAAGAACTTTTATATTGTATAATAATTCGACTTTTGTTTAAAAACATGTAAATATAGAGTATTAATACTGTCAAATGTAAATACACTTTTAATATAAAGTGACTATAGATAAATTTGTCTACTCAGTTAGCTTAGTTGGTAGTGTGCGCGCCTAGCAATCTGGAAAATGCGGGTTCGATTCCACATCTGTCGGATTTTAATAATCCAAAAATGCAGGAATTAATGCCCATTGGGTCAAACAGTTGTTTGACGAACAATTCTCGTGAAAAATAATTTGTCAAGACTTCTTCACATTGCGGAGATCCGTATACTTTACTTTCGGAGTGGATATCTTCCCGCTGTGTAGATCCATATGCTTCACTTTGGGAGCGAACATGGTGTATAAAAAAAAAATAGAAATATCGTTTTTCGTCATTTTTTGGATACCAAATAACGAAAATATACATGCTCAAAAATTTCAGCATGTGTATTTGACGTTACCTATGATTGTGAGAAAATCAACAAATATTATCTATAATATTTTAAACGCATTTTTATGTCTGGTGATTGTGAACTAAAATCTCAGAGCTAGTAAGGATTATTAAAATTCAAACATGCACGACTGGGTAATCAATGATTTCAGTATTTACTTGAATGACAATCGATTATCGTGAAAAAATCTCGCTATGGTAGAAAAAAAGTAGCCAATTTTTAATTAAATATTTATTATCATACTTTATAGTTTTGATGTTGCCTTTTTAAAATATAATTTAATTATTATTCCATTACTTTAAAAGTAGTCAGTCGCTCGCCAATTCTTCGTCGCCGGTATCTTCAATATGAATTCTTCGACGGATGTAATGTTGCTTGCATTTTTGGGATTTCCAAGGGCATTGCATGTTTATAATAATCCAAGGCACATGCCGCTCAGAAACCCCAACTCTGCGGCAACTCTTGAAGATTTTTTCTTCTAAATCCAGATGCATTCCTTAGTTCTTCTTCTGTCGCGACCAGATTTACTATTAGCCTAACGGAAACCAAATCCACCATATCAAAAATATTATAATATTAAAACCAATTAAACTAAAAATACTCCGAAGGAAATATTAAATATAATATGTTATATTTATTCAAATATACATAATATCTATACGAAATTGTACTTCATATTATATTACATTTTAATCACTCACTGCCATATGTGCTCCTTATCCGGAGCATATGGCCACAGCATTATGCTTCTAAGATTTTCTGTCACTTGCCAATATCCTTCCAGGTCTTACCGTACCCTTTAATTCCGCTGAGTGGATAGTACCCAACGGTCTTCCAGGTCACCGAAATACCACCGGTCAGAAAAAAAGACTAGCAGGATCCAGGCTCTCCGGAGGCATCCGTATTACATGCTCCAGCCAGCTCCAGCGCTGCTGCATGATATTTTAGTTTATTCCTCTAAATATACTGATCGGAAGTTTTTTTATACTTTATGTATTCTTTATAAAAAGTCCTATGATTTCAATGATGTTTTTACGAAACAAACATCGATCAAAATCAATATAAATAATTCTTTTCTATTAAAGTTGAGACCGTCATGTGCGTGTGTATATTGGATGATATTTGTAAGTGTGTGTGGAAGTGTCTATCACTCATTTGAATGATTTTATTACGTCTTAGAGGGGAAGAGAGGGAGATACATATGAAACAATGACTTAGAGTATGAATGGTATCTACCTTGTGTTATCGCCTTTCTATTTCCGTCGTTATTTTAGATTTCTTGCACTTATTTCATATTGTTTTTATTTTAATATGTGAAAAATTGTGTTATATCTAATTACAACAATAATCTAGCAAATTTTGTACAATTTGAATTTAAAAAATACGTTTTTAACTAGATGATTAGGGTCCAGGACCGTTGCTTTTCGTATGTGGAGAGAGTTAGGAGAATTCCTTTTGTAAATGTCTGAATCAGGACGTGTTATAATAGGCAAGTGTTTGTCCTTCAGCTGTAATAAGTCAGTATGATATGCGCCGCCTCCGTGTGTCCATTGTTGTAACGAATGCACGCGAAGTGTTCGTTAGCGCAAAGACACGAGCCAGAAGACCTCATGACTATTATAAAGGAACATTGAATATATTCAAAGGAAGCGAAGGGCAACTTTCAATAGATTCCAGAAAATTGATGCCATATAATCTACGGACTGCATCAGCTCGATTACACACGTGTCCTGTCTATAATATATTCATCTATATTTAATAAGTTGAGAATATTATCAAATATACATGACATACAAAATATGTCATGTATATTATCAAATACACATGACATACAAAATTATCACACAGTAAATAATGCCCATTGGGTTGAGTAATTGTCTGACAAACAATTTTCGTGAAAAATAATCTGTCAAGACGTCTTCACATTGGAGAGATCCATATACTCCTCTTTCAGAGTGGATATCTTCATACTGTGTAGATCCATATGTTCCATGTTGAGAGCGAACATGGTATGAACAAAATAAAAATACCAAATAAGCATATAAAATAAACCAAATATAAGTAGCGGTAAATGACTCCCCGGTTGGCGTAGTTGGTAGCGTGTGCGCCTAGCAGTCCAGGAAATGCGGGCCCGATTCCTTATTTGTCTGATTTGAAAAAAATCTGGAAATCCAGGATGCCCATTGAGTTGAGCAATCTGGCAAACGATTCTCGTGAAAAATAATCTGTCAAGACGTCTTCACATTGTGGAGATCTATATACCCCACTTTTTGAGTGGATTTCTTCACAATATTTAGATCCATATGCTCTACTTTAGGTGCGAACATGGTATAAAAATACAATATAAGAGAATTTAAGTCTGGAAAGAATAGAAAAAAACTTATTTAGAGATTTAAGCAAATTGAAATTTATGAACAACATACATCCGACATCGAGAGGCCATCTATCTTATTTAACAACGATATTTTAGGATTTATTATTATTAGTAATTTATTTCTCCGGTTGCGGTTGTAACCGATATAATAATGGGTAGTTGGGATAATTTGTTTTTTATTATTAAAAGCTTTTAATTAGGATATTTTGTGTCGGTGAAATCTTCTCATAGCTACATTGTTGCTATTTTTATCTAATCAATGCCATTTTTTAGCGCTGTCTCATTAAATATCGTGAGTGTAGGTTGCGCTCTCCTGGCTTAGTTAACAATAGCTGCAAAACAGTTGTGAAGTATTTAAACTGAGATAAGTATGGAGAAAAGTGATTTTATGAAGTGGTTTATTGCATGTTTCCATTGTATATGAACCTGATTTGGAATAGTTGATCCAGTATATTCGATTGTCTGTGAAATTGTTGAATGCAGATGTACCGCACGCGCCTCGTTCGCGGTTTGTGTGAAAGTTGCGTAAGTTTGTTAGTTATTTATTGTATTTTTGAGACTTATGCGTAATATTAATGAGAATTCTGCCACTTTAGTTAAAATTGGTGCATGTGTGTACGCAGGGCCGCGCTATCCTTAACTCTGTTGTACGCACCGCACAAGGGCGCCAGAATATGATTGGCACCTTTTTATAATAGAAATGAAATAAATTCGCCAGTATTTTTTACACAAAATAATATTTGCATAGTAAAAAAACAAGTATACTATAAAAATATAAAACGCTCATATAAAATACTTTGAAAAGGGCTACAACGTTAAAATGTGTAAGTTATCCATCAACAAAAATATGTACAAAGAAAGTATTTTTAATAGCTGCTTATCTGTGAATCATTAATGTTATCTACCGATAAGCTTGGGCAAACTAGAATAATTATTTTGTTGAAAAAGCTTTGTAGAGTATAGTATGAAGTTTTAATATTGCAAGCTTTTTTCCGTCTACCTGAGGCTTTGGATGAAATGACTTTCAAAGCTCTTTGCCGCTCACGATATTCCAGTCGCTGAAAACTGAAACGATGTAAGCGGACTTTAGTTGAAAAATATGTTCGGCTTATGACGATCCAATTGGTATTTGTCGTGTAATAATGAAGTATGAAAAATCCATCAACGTTATTTAAAGATCTGAAGGAATATATTTACGATTTAGTGATCTTATATTATTGTTTAAAAATATCATAATTTACATTTGAAAATTTGTAAACTTTCATTAGAATATTTGATATTTATCTTCAAAATATATCTGTGATCCAATGCTAGAAATACCCATGTTAGATGTTTCCCATTTCGACTGGTATCATAAAGTGCTTTAACGTTTTCCTTCCTTTGATAATATACTCTAAAAAATACGCAATTATAAATCTTAAGTTTGAAAAAATGTCTACGAGTATGTCGTCGCCAATATTGCAGGAAGATGTAACTTTTTTTTTGGTTTGAGTCACTTTACAAAGTAAAGTTTTATTTTTTACAATCTTTCCTATCATTATCATATTTTCGTATTCACATCTATGTTTATAAAATGCGTACACATTATTTGTTAGTTTGAAAATGTGCCGATGAAAAAGAGATTGCAGAAACACTAAAAATTATTTTGCAAAGTGACTTAAACCAAAAAATCAAGTTACGTGTTCCTGCAATATTGGCGACGATGTATTATATAATATAATCAGAAATTTATAATGTATGTTGTTGATGAGACACAAGAAAATCACCTAAACTGAATAATCAATATGTTGGACACAGGCACTTTTAGCAATACACCACAGATATCGACTGTAGAAAGTAAAATGTATGTAACCCACAAAGAACAAAATTTACAGGGGGCTCGAAAAAGTATATTTAATGATTTTGGTCCAAAATAATATGTTAAACAGATACAACCTTAAAGTGCACGAAAACTAAAACTGGTGCTTTATTTACTCAATCTGATGTTTATTTTTGGTGAGTTATTTAAGAAAAAATACCATAAATATTGTGTTAGAAGTTCTTTTTCCTGGTCGAAAATTTGATTAGTAATCCTTTTTTCAAACAGAATAACTAAATTTAAATACTAATTCGACATTTACAGTTCATACTCTTTTTATAGGAATTGTATTAAGATGTTTACGTGGCTATTTTGAAAAAAAATGAAGGTTACATCTTTTTACGTTTCAACGGTCGATATGCTCTACTTTCGGAGTGTATATGATAAAAATAAATCTACACAATTAAATAAACACTTTTGTCTCCCCGGTAGCGTAGTTGGTGGCGTGCGCCGTTAGCAATCGAGGAATGCGGGTTCGATCGCATATCTGTCGGATTTGAAAAAAATGCAAATTGTTTTATTGATAATATACATGAATGGATATCTGAAATAAGAAGACAAATCTGATACAAATTAATATAATTCTCCTAAGAATATATGCGCGCCTAGCAATACGGGGAATGCGAGTATGATTCTCCATGTCAGATTTTTTTTCGGGGTTGATATCTTCATACTGTGTGGATCCATATGCTTGAATTTGGGAGCGAATATGGAATATATTAAAAAAAAAGAACATTGTAGTTGATCCCATTATTTATTAAAATGCTTAAAATGTTACTTAGACCATTTCAGTTTTCGTACATTTCTCTCGCACCTGTACAGCGTTTAGGCCGACATATTCGTTGCCCGAAGTCGTGAGTTGCTTTTCTTTTGAAAGCATATCGTTATGACAGAGCAGACAGCTGGAGTCATACAGCAATAATGATAATATATAAACCATTCCACTCATGTTGCTTAGAGTTTGCGAGCTGTTTGACTGAAGCATGCGGTACTAAATAAGGCACAGCCGAATGCAGTGAAGGTAAAACATTTCATCTGTTACATCCGAATTTTATAAATTGACTGATACGCAGAAAAAATCCAACAGACAAGCTACTAGTTTTGAGATATTTTAGGAAATATAGAATTAAATCAATTTAAATTTAGAACGGAATTACTAAGGCATTTTTCATTAGTTAGATTTGTTTTGCTTTTACTTAAATGAAATATTCTCGTGTTTCTTGAATATATGAAAAAAAAGGATAAGAAAATATTTCGTTATTTTTCTATGTGTATACGAACAATGTGACAAGAATACTGTCAATTGCATACGTCTAGTGCTCACAAGACATCTGCGTATACTTCGAAGTGTCCACATTAACACAGAAATATGAAGATAATATAGTTAGAGTTTTTTAAATTTTCTTTTACATATATATAATATAGTCATTACTTACTAACAAACGAGTAGATTTGAGATAATGTGCATGTTGTGATTTCGATTGTAAGTGGCTTTGTATGGGTGATAAAAAAAGTTTTTACTTAATAATTGTGGCTATGATTTTGAACTGATTCTCATATGAACCACATGTCTATTAATTTAATAGTAAATAGTTTTCAATCTTCCACGCCGATTAAAAAAAAAAAAGCTTTTATTCGATAATCTGAACGTATAAAACTTAATACACGTTATATCAAAAGAATGTAAGCTGAAAATGTCGTATTAGTGTCTAAGTTTAGCTTTTAAGTTTGATAAAAAAATGGCATGTGAAATTATCTATCAGGAAAATGGGCTTCCATCAATTTTCTCCGTTTTTCTTAAATAACTTATATTTATAATAAATATAAATTAATATCGTATTTATTCTTCATACACTTCAGGTTGTGCATATTTAATGTTATGACTCGCTCAAATTCATTTAATAAACGTTTTTTGTGCCTTCTATACATTTTGATATATGCGGGTTACGTCCATTTTCCTTTCCACAGTCAATTGTATTGATGTAATGTAGATATTTTAAAAAATAATTTATTTTAAAGACACCTTATCGGATTGTTAGATGGCTTAAAATATATATTTGCAAATTCGATGTGCAAAGGATTGTTCACAGGAGCGTGGGTGTTGAATGAAAATGCAACTTAACCTTTTGAATAGATCGCTTTGTGAAAACGGGCCTAACCTCAAAACGCCTCATTGTGTGGCAAAGCCTTCACCGCATGTGATAAGTTCAACAAGGGTTTATGATATGTATATTCTATGATATCGCCTTAATTGTCTGGTGGAAGCTTGCGAATAGCTTAGTACAATAGATTTTGTGTTTGAATGTTATATATGTATAAAAATATCATGTATTTAACGTGTGTGTTAAAAGTCTGATATCGGTGTCGATTGGTTTGATTAAATTAGTGGATAGTTGACACTCGTGATAAACAATTTGTCCAATTAAACATACATCTTTATAGTGTGTGAATTCATTTGTAAAGTATTTAGAACAATTTTATTTAGACAAAGAATATGCTTGAGACAAAAATGTAATGTTAATAGAGTAATGTATAAAAAATAAGTAAGATATACAGGCATCTAATTAGTCTACTTAGAAGATGAACACGAACATGTTTCGCCGTATATTTCGCGTGATCAAGCCGTACAATATTTCATTCCGTGTGGACTATCAAATATGGTTAGAAAGGCCATGTTGGAAATGGTCGAACAGTATTAAGTATAGTCCAAACCATAGATAAAAGACCCCCTGTACAATGCTCGCATATTTCTTCTTCGCACGTATTGTGACTATTGTCACATTCAGGATACCAAACACGGCGTGTTATAAGAATGTTTAACGCCGGAAAAGCCGCCTTAGACGATGCGTTTTCGGATTTTGCGAACATTGTTAATAATGACAACGATCTTTCGGTTGTGTTTATGCCAGGGCTGAATCTATAAAGTATACAAGATACACAAATCAGTTTAATATGGGATTCAAGTGAAAACATCTGTCTTCAGTTTCAAATCAAACAGTCAACGTACGCTTCTGCCTATCTATAGAACAAAATGCTTTTTGTTGGAGTATTTAAAAATGTGTATGGAACAGAAAACAATTTACAAGTCGGTCTATGAGTATTTTTTTTAAATTGGCCTAGATAAGTCCAATAGAATACCTTCTACTTTATATTCATTGCAATTATTTGTTCAAAGACCGGTTAGTAAACGGTATCTTCGAGTCTTTTCTAGATGCCATGGAATCCAACAGCAAAGTAAAACACTGCCAAAAAGTATGTATTGGATAGGTGACATTCGGTTTATATTATGCTTAGCTTTAAGTCTCGGGTATTAATATGGAGTTGAAGCAATCAGATTAGTTTTGTCTAACCCTGACGGTGCATTAGAATCCAACGTACCTAGCAACTTTTCTATTCATCATATAAAAAGGGATAAACAACTTCACGGGCCAAAAATAATGTTCAATATTGTTATTTGGTGCTTTTCACTACGTTCCAAATACGAATATATCATGTTGATTCGGTAGCCTGTTTTATTTACTATTTTATATGGCTATTTGTAATGCAAAACTGAGCTGGCCAGGTGTGAAAATAAGCATAGACAATGCAACAAATACATCGATTATGGTAATACACATTTTTTTTTAAATAATACCATATTCATCTGAAATAACGATGCCAGAGATTAAATTATATTATACGTAACTATTTTTGGAATTAGTTTTTCGTGGACTAATATATTGTATAAATAATATATATTTTTTGGTTTTTTTATCCTGTTTCGTGTATATTAAAAGTAAAAGCCGCATAGTACAAAGACTCCATTCATATCAAGCTAGAATTATGTCACCACAGAAAATATATGTATAATCCCTTATAATTTACTATGATAGAGTATTATTTATTTATCTTTTTTATATTTTATAAAAGGTTTTACGTCACGTGGCTAATTTCACCCCGCTACATTAAAAATAAAGTTATTTAATTATTAAAAATATTCGCTAATCACAAATATTCGTTGGTGAACATTAAAAAAAAATAGAAAACACGGTATGCACCATTGAGCCTTTCATCATCATCAAAGTGAGGTAGCGAATGGCACAGATGGCACAAGAGAAGATCTCATTATTTTTACAAGTCTTCATCAAGTATACCACATTTTTTCTTCAACCATGTAGGTTAATACATGTCATATGTATATTATGTTTGGTGAAGCTATATGATATTGGTTGAATACGAGAAGATGTTAGAATATTCATTAGATACACGGATTTGCGCTTGCATAGTATGGTGTTCATAAACTTCATTTATCGATTGGTTGCAGAAGAAGAAGCAGGTGTTAATTTTTATGGTTTACCGTTGCAATTGTATAAGATTGTAATGTAACAATTAAAAATTGTTTATACAGAACAGGTTTTTATCATCGTAATTTTAATGAGTTCATTATAATTTCTAGTTGAATCATGCTTAAAAAAACGTAAGGTTAATCAATATTACCAAATGATTAACCATCGGTAATTTTAAACTAGCGTTATTTTTAAATTAAATCTAAATTATTAGCAGCGGATTAATAACGTTTTAATTATCTGTATATACTAAAAACCAGTGGCGTCTTGTTAATTGCGCGTAGAAGTTCAATCAAAAAATATATAAGCAATATTTTGATAACACAGAATCGAAACAACGAAGTTTTAAAGTGCGGATTTTTAAGTTTTTTTATACCATATTCGCTCCCTAAGTAGAGCATATGGATCTACATAGTGTGAAAATATCCTCTCCGATTGTGTAGTACATAGATCTCCGAAATGTGAAGACGTTTTGACAGATTATTTTTCACGAGAATCGTTTGTGAGACGAATGATCAATCTAATGGGCATCAAGTTTTGCATTTTCAGATTTTTAAGATCCATGAGATAGGGGAATCAAACCTGCAGTCTCCGGATTGCTAGGCGCGTACGCTAACCTCTAAACTGCTTTTAAAAACAAGCAATTATTCGATATCATATCGATGACTATCTGTCGGATACCTAATTAAATGCTAGCTGGGGAGATTAGATATACAAATTAAGCAGTAATTTTACAAAAAATAATGTATCCTAACGTTAAAAGTAAAAAAGGAACCGGTTGAGACACGTGCTGCAGATGCCTCCGGAGAAATAAAACTCCTCCTATGATTAATGAAATTCCGGTATCCTGAAAGACTTTTGAGTATTATTCACCGGATGTATTCAAAGAAAGTAAGAAATTTTCTAGAATAGTAATTCCAAAAGTGGTTACTACGAACCCCCAGGGGTCCCTATGATTGCTGAGGTGGTTTGTGATAAATTAAAATTAGCTTGGGCATGCGTAGATAATGTCAAAACTTCAGGTTGAGGTGTACAAATGGCACAATTTTACCCAATTTGCACCATGGATGTTGGTGAAAAAAAAATTCCAACATAAAATAATTCATAAAAATCTAACGTAAAAAACGATAAAAATGGACTAATGTCACCCCATTTACACGATAGAAAATTATAATAATATTACAGAGATACACGTATGAGGCAATTTGTTTAAAGTTCCGCACAAACTATAGACACCACTGATAAACACATAGCTATTTTAAGACTTCATTAAAAACTTTCTACAAAAATTTTGTCCGTCATGTTAAGCAATTGAAGATAGGTATTATTGTCCGCATTTTTACCTACCTATAGAATTGTTATTAGTAACTAACTAAATATTCGATTAGTGATGTGCAATAAAATATCTAATAACAGACCATAGAGATTAATAATTTCTCCGGTTGGAAAATCGTTTACAGATGACTCATTGTGTACGTATTTCATACCGTTACATTACATTTTTTATATTGTATACTTATAATAAACGATTTATACGATCATAGTGGAATTCGATATGGTTATATTATAAAACAGTATGGGGATAATTGACTTTTATTAACGTGTAATGCATACATATTAATTTATTTGCTTATGTAAAATATATTGTTTTTTTACTATTCCGAAAGTGGAACATATCGACTGTGGAAAAGAAAAAGGACGTAATCCTCAATTATTCAAAATATCACTTGTTCGATGGTCAGAATGTACGCAACTTAATACACGTTCTATCAAAAGGATGTAAGCTAAAATGCCGAATTAGTGTAAATTTAGTTTTTAAGTTTGAAGAAGGATAGCCTGCTATATTCTTAAATAACTTATTAAATTAATATCATATTGATTAATAAAATACCAGCTTTAGTCTTTAGGCTCTTCAAGGTTGTTTCTGTCTTTGGCTCAAAATCATCAAATAAACGTTGTTTCTGCCTCTTGTAAAATTTGTTATATGTGGTTTACGTCCTTTTTCCTTTCCACATTCGATATGGATCTCCACAAAGTGTAAATTTCTACTCCGGTAGTGGAATATAAAACACACCGGTGCCATTTAATAATAATTTCAGATATCTTTAATCCTCTGAAGATAGAGCATGACGTTGTTTTTCCCCCAATTTTATTGCTAGAATGAACTAATATATATATATAATATTATAGATGACGACTTAAAAATATCATGTCAACCATAGGTTCTCAAACAAATTCACTTAGTAACTCAGCAGATAAAAGCGTTTAAAATTATATTTTTTTCCTTATTATTATTTCTGGATCCGTAACAAAAATGATTGAGGGTCTGTGGTTAGAATCTTTGCCTATCTTGGGACTTAGCAGGCCAGTAGACAGTTTTAATATAAAATCCACTAAGCCACCAAGGCCCAAAACAAGCTAGATATTTTTTAAATGTATTTCAATTTTCATCCTTTTTAAATAGGTACACTTAAAAATATCACGAATAATTTTTTTATATTTCAATACTTACATAACTTCGTAATCACTTGCAGCGCATTACGTCTGCCTTTTATCGATTCTACCTGAAAGAAAAACATAATACATTGTTATACAATATTTTACAAACGAAAAAAAAAATTAAAAATTTTTGATTTTAATTTTCACATTAATAGGTTTTTGTAGACAGACAAATTATTTGAACACAGCTATGAACATATTTGTGAAATTTTATTACATATTGCTCTATTGAATAAAATCAAACTAACTGACAAACTATTAGGTTTTTGTATCCATGACTAAACCACGAGTATTTTCAGTGCTTTCCAAATGTTTTTGGATGGCGGCACCTTTTTTTAATTCAGATTTTCCCACGGCGCCCTATCCAAGTAAATATGAATAATTAAATATAAATAAGAAGAGATAGATAAAATCTTTGCGTGCTCGTTTTTCGCGACGCTCCTGTGACGACGCCACGCCACCCCAGACTGCAGCGCCACACATATTGGGAATCTCTGGAGTATAATTATTGATTGATTACAAATTGTTCCACATACTCCAAACTAAAAAAATGTGTATGTTCATGTAAATAGATACAAATGTTCACAGTATCGGTATCTGTGAACGGCTGCCGATTTTGCAGCAAACGTAGTAAATAGGTCATGGTATTATATATTCATAAAAAAACCTAAAAATGCAATATGCTATAATTTAACACAACGGTAGATATCGAGCGGTCCGCAGGCCACATGCGACTTATGAGGTATTTTGATACGGGCCGTACTGTAATGAGATGTGTGAATGACACTAATCTCCACGTAAAATATTTGGCCCTCTCACAACAAAAGGTTGTCGACCCATTTTAACCAATGTTTAACCGAAAGAAAAAAATATGAATCACTTCAATGTAAAGAAATGTCGTATTTTTTCGCATCTACACACTGTGAAGATGTCCAATCCTCCAGAAACGGGTTACACAAATCTCCTCAATGTTAAGTCCTGTATTAATTTGACAACTTATCTTATTTACTTATCGAAAAATGGGACATTGGGCTCTACGCTGTAAAATATATAAATCCACCCTTTTGTCGTTAGATCTGTCAAAAGTGTGTGGTTCTTAAGCAACTCTACTAATAAATCATTTAATTTTTTTTTTAAATAATCGCGAAAATAAATAGGAAAAAAAAGTTTTTACACTCTCCTTTAGAATTGTGAAAGATTGAGTTGTCAAATTTGCTCCTTAACCCGTCGATTCTGTTTTTATGAAATGATTTTCGTAGTTTCTTGGTAAGTCGCAGTCATTTAGTTTTATTAGAGCTTAAAGCTCAAGTTAGGTGACCGGCGAGATAAAAGCTAAAGGACCTCCCAGCTATTGATGTGCAGCCAATTATGACTAGAGTCGTGTCGGCCTCATGACTAGGCCTTATCAATAAAGCTACTGCATTCGCGAATGGTCAAGATTAAAACAGTGGCGTTCTTGGCAATATCGTTCATTATTTAAAATATATCTGTATTGTATATAGAATTATTTCATAAGATTTTAATACTGGCTAAAGATTTTAAACATATAAAAACATTTTATATTGAATGATAACTGTAACTGTATTAAACATTTTTGCAGAATAGATTTGATTTTAGATCATTGGTAGCATATCATTCATTGACTTTGTTTCATTCGCAATAGATTATCATATTCATTTATTACATCATCCATGCATTCCATACCAAGGGCTCTCAACTGTTTTGAGCCGCGCCCCTTTCCAAGTTGAATAAATCTGTGCCTATATGTTTTTGATTTTTGATCGAGATTTTTTTTGTTGTTGTAAAATATGGAGGTTTATCGTTTTTTAGGTCACGTAATGTGAGCTCGATTCTCACATCTGCTCGATTTAAACAATCTAAAAACGCAAGACTGGGTGTCCATTAAGGTGAGAAATTGCCTAATAACCAATTCTTGTGAAAATAATCTGTCAAGATGTGTCTTCGCATTGGGGAGATCCATATATTCCACTTTCGGAGTGGGTATATTTATACTGGGTAGTCGGTATAAGCAATGGTATAAACATGGTTTCAACAAAAATATAACTATAAAACAGAAAATACATATGTGTGTTTGAAAACCACAAGAAATCCTTTCAAATGGCGAACAGAAGCGATATGAAATTTTCGTAAAAAAACGATGTGAAACGAAAACGAAAAAACGAAATTTGGCGACGTCTCGCACTCTTCATAAGACGTCGCATTTTAAAAAAGCATTGGATTGAAACAACCAATTCAAACGGTCATATGTGTTCAATATGAGTAACGCTTCTGATATAGTAGACATTCTTTGATATTCTGTTGAACAGCCACAAAGACATGGCTGTTTGACAAGGCGAAACTGAGACAGTTTTAACGGTCGAAGCAGTGTACGCTACTGTTTAGTAAAATATTATAAAATTATAAATGGCGGTTGAATGACGGTCATTTTATTCTTCAAAATGTTGATTAAGTCTTCTAGTATGCTTACAACTATCAGGTCGGATGCACATAATTATAATCAAGGAATCCATTAACTTGCCATCAAATAGAGCGCAGATTGAAGCACAAGATAGCGCTAATCTTTGCAGATATAATTATTTATTTAAAAAATCCATGTACTAGAATTAGAATATGATAACATTTGCTATTGAAACCAATATAATAAGCTGATTAAACTAAATATGTGGAGTGTATTTCCAAAGTCAACTTATTCCACTATGCCTAAAATCAAAGGTGAAGATATGGTTCTTTCATACAAAAAACAGCTGTTCAAAATATTTTCCTTTCAACATTAGTATGGCATATATGAGGTATTATTTCGATTATAGAAACCTTATACCGTCGCCAATATTTCAGAAATACTTATCTTTATACTATCACGTATTACTATCACATTTTTACATTAACACACAATTTGTGGACGTCTTATAAACAAATGTGCTAATGATATAAAAGGTGGCAAAAAATAAAATTATACTTTCCAAAGTGACTCAAACCAAAAAATTGAGATACGTGTTTCTGCAATATTGGCGACGATATGTGTTATAATATCATTTTTTTTTCTTTTGCATCGAAATGAATTATGTATTATTAACACGTTTATATATTTTTATTGTAGTATTGTCTTGCAATGAACGACATTTATTTTTTATTTACATGTTATTTATTTGTTATTGATTTAAAGCAGCGCTTCCGAAACTTTTTCGGGTCGCGGTAGCTTTTTTGAATTTAGATTTTTCCACGGCGGCCGAGGGAGACTAAAATTTTGACTTCTTTCCAGAAAATTATGGTTTCTCGTTTTTTTAGCTTGCGCTACTAAAATTTCTCAGCACCCCTGTGATGACGCCATGGCATCCTATAGTGCCGTGGTACACTTGTTGTGAATCCCTGATTCAAAGTATTTACGATTTGCAGTATTACAATAATAACAGAAGAGCTAGAACTAATTCTTATTTTGAAAATCGTTTCTCTGGTAATTAATAAATACAAGAAAGAAAAGCTAAAATAAATAGTTTTCTGCATTTTGTATTCTCACTCAATTAACTAGAAATAGTGTGAGAATACAAAATGCAGAAAACTATTTATTTTAGCTTTTCTTTCTTGTATTCTCACTCAATTAACTAGAAATAGTGTGTTTATAATGGTGTTAATATATTATAGTATAACAGATCATTGGCATATATTTATTTTGTGAAATTATAATTGATATAAATTATTCGTCAGCAAAATGGTGATTTCCTTCATTATTTTACAGGAAGTTCTACTCATTTTCCCGCGCATTCACGGCGTTAAAACAATAGAACCGCGCCAACTTCGTGTGTGTCCGTGCGGACATAATGTCAAAACTGTCAATTTATCGCAGGTCCGCGTAAAAGATGGCGACCGGCTGCTAATTGACTGTCACCGAAGAGGTTTCTTTTCTATCTCGCCGCGAACTTCGTTACTGTGCCTCATTTATTACTCGCGGAGCTATTGTTATAGAAAAGCTCGCTTGCAGTTCTTTGTATGAGAGCTTTCGTGTCAAGATATATTTTTAAATTATGCTGCATTTTTAGTTTTGGTGTAGTTGAAATATTTTTCTTAAAATATTATCAAAGACGAATTGCTTTAAACGAAGTCACCGGTTTGTTTTTCAAATGTAGTTTCGAGAGAAACGCATTTGAAGTTTGAAGATTGAAAAGTTTAATCCTTTAGTTACAAACAAAAAAAATTATTTTACTCACATCTCATCGAATAATATATAGGTTGGTTTATATATCGCTACATCGGTGCAAAATTCCGTAGTTCTGTATATATTTTTCGCAGTCTTTAACGGGACGTACATTGAAAAATATTCAAGTGGGTTTAAAGCTATTTCGAAGAATCCGTAACGAGTAAAGTTTAAATGAAGTCTATCGAATTCATTTTAAACAAAAATTGCAGGAGTTTAAAAACTGATTATTTCGCTGTCTGTTGTTTAGATTAATTTGATGTACAAACACACATTACAAACTATTTATTCAAAGACCTCCTTACGAAAGATATATTTTCATCGATTTGAATACAAAATAATTATGCACTTTATTGTTTGGACTCAGATCCGAATGAAGTTGTCAAATTTTCTTGGGCCGTTCGATTTATTTTAATAGCTATGAATTGTCAAATTAATACGGGATGTGACAGCAAGATGGTATAATTATTTTTAACTTGAAGTGGACTTATCAACTTTGCACGCCAGCGATATGGGGCAGAGATTTTTTACAAAAAGTTTATGTAAAACTTTCTGTGGTAAATATAAATTAAATGATAAAAAATGATTGTAAATATCCGATGTTCTTAATAAGTGCATGATTTCTTTAAATACATTTTTACATTGTGGACAATAGTATAGCTAACGAAGAGCGGTTGGATCGAACTGCTCCAGGCGCACGAATCACGAGGAGCGCAAATTCTGATAGGAAGTAAAAAAAATAATAAAGCGTGATAGATAAAAAACGAAAAACCATAATTGACATAGATACAGCGCAATAATTTCATTTGCTCTAAGGCGCTGAATATGTAGCTGCGCCACTGGTTGTAGATCAATATTATTGATATCAATGTGGACACACTTGGAGTGTATGTATACATATATTATACATTATATTATATTGCACAGTAAAATGTTACGACTGTTTGATTATGAATGCATTTAGCTTATTCAAAATTCTAGGGCGTATCAAACTGAATAAAATCGGCTTTAGATAAACCTGGAAATAGGTAAATGCTTACAGTTACCAAGTTTCACTCAAAGGATTAGCGACAAGGGGGAAGAAGAGGTGTAATTGTACCATGATTTTTTTGATTACTAGGCGTATCCAAATGAGCTTGAAACTCTGTCAGGATGTCTTTGTACTGTAGGGATTCACATATTAAACATTACGAGAGGATATTGTGTTTATAAAATACTTATTTGTTTTATTAAATATACAATGCATTTAAAGTGCTTGTCAGTTAAATAAGATTGTATTAAAAATTGAACGGTGTCTCGACATGAGAATCTTGTATTTGTTGAATATTTAAAACATAAAACGTGTAGAAAGATAAATTTTTATTACTGCAAAACGAAAAAATAAAGACATTATCTTGTCACCGAGTTGAACTAAATTCAATGTGACTATTGACTACACTTAGAAATCAACGTCGCGACATAATAATAACGAAGCAATTTTTATTTATGACACATTAAATAATATCTTTCCAATAAACGTCACTTTTCACATCCGCTGCTGGTATTTTTTCGCCCCGCTCTTAAATCGATCAGGGATTTTATTTTTCTCGCTCTGGCAATACTAACGACCCGTTTCATCATTGGCCGGCCATTAATAATCATTCCACGTTGAATTATTATTGTTTCGCATTATCATTACAACTCGGTGAGCATTAATACAATATTTACTGATGTAGTTACATCGCTATAATCTAGCTACATATAATAAAGGCTTATAAATAATATAATGCGAAAGTTTGCCGCTAGGCGCGTTGCTTTCCGGACGGGCAGGTGGTTTGAATCCTCGCTGGTATATGCTTACAGTCTATTATAGTAAAAAAATATACACTTCATAAAATTATAATACTGTATTAAGGAGATCAGGGTGTATTGAATTTTGAACGTCTAACGTCAGACTTCAATCGATGAGAAATTTTCTATTGTATAATGTAACATTGTTCCTTAACTCTCCCAAGTGTAAAAAAACAGAAATATATTTATGATTATTGGATTTTTGCAGGCTACAAATCAATTATATAGAGTTGCATGAATCCAGGCATGCTGAAAACTTTATTTTTTACATGTTGTAACATTACAAAGTATACGTTTAGCATATTAACAACACGATATACATTGGATTATCACAAACATATTTAAATATAAAAAAATAATAAAGAAAGAATTAAAAAAAAATACAGAAGGCAGAAGAGAGTGTCTACTAATTAAGTTAGACATACCCTATTCTAATAATGTATATATTAGCACCCATTTAACTCACTCTCACTTAAGTGGAAGATATCAATATCCGAGGCAATCTTTCTCGTTGCTCTCCGCATTGGCATGATTACTAGCAGGATAGTTCTACATTTAGGAATGAAAAACGGCTGATGTTTTTGTAGTTATCAGGGACGTACAGACTAATATTAGCCAGAGCGGCAGAGTTATCAATAAGATTACGCATACATCGAAAAAATGCGTCGCCAAATATACATTCCTCCTGAGTTTTAAGCTATAATAAGAAAGCTTGCCCAAAATGAAAGCAGTTGGATAAAACCACAGATTTTATCCATAAATAAATCTCAGAATTAACTTTTAACATAGCAGAGTTGATGAGAACTGATTCTTTTAGAAGAAAGACGTTTAGAAAATAAAGATTACGATGTTAATAAGTCAATTTTACAGGAAATGGAGTTATTTGATTTTCAGAGTAAAGGGACGATATATTGTATAATATAATTGGACATTTGTAACAAATAATAGCTGACAAGCTAGACTGAGAGGTAAGCTTGCTTTTTGGAGCCGGTGGTTTAAATTTGGGTTCTAATCCCACAACTGCAAGGTTTTTTTAAAATCTAAAGATGCATGACTAAATGGCGAATAATTGACAAATAATTCTCGTGACAAATTCTGTCAAACCAAATTTTTATAATGCGAAAATCCATGTAACCCAAACAGAACTAATTTTAAGACGCAACATACGTCTACTTAATGTTTCTGGGGTAAAGTTATAATACGAGATATACACAACTTTAAAGTGCACGAATACTGAAACTGGTGTTTTATTTATATAATCTGATATTCACATAATAAGTTGTTTAAGAAAAACTGATAAAATTGATAGGGTGGAAGTCCCTTTTCCTGGTCGAAAATTATAGAGGGCATACTTTCTTTTAATTTAAATGTTAAATTTAGACACTTATTTGGCATTTGCAGCTGATATCCTTTTAATAGAACGTGTATTAAGTTGTTTGCGTTGTATCTATCGAAATAAGCTATTTTGAAAAAAAACTAAGGGTTACGTTATTTTTCATTTCCACAGCCGATATAAACTAGTGAAAAAGAATATTGAAAATAAAAATGAACATTGAAAAACATGCTATATGGCCATTTTATATAAAAAATACTTCGTCAGAATATTTAATTTTCGCAGAATGGAATAAGTTTACCTTGGAAATACACCCTCAATTAGTCTATAGAATTTCTGTATTGTAGAATGCTTACTAGAAATGGTAAATAAATAAAATTAATGTTTATTTAAAATCGCACGTCTCAACGTTGCACATTTTCCCCTACAGGGCATGCGAGTAGTTGGCGGTCGGTCTGACGTCGGCATAGCGCGCATGATCTATGAATAGAGGAACATTTCCTTATTACACCAGCTTTAAATGTTGCGCGATTTATCATTTAAAGACAGAATGGTACCATACAAATGTTAGCTGGATGCACTTCTCGGCAATCCATTGATATCGTTGCTTATATTATATGTTTCTTTAAATACTATTGAAATTTAATTGCGTCGATTGTAAAAGGCTAAGTGGAATGAAGATGACTCAATGAAACAAGAAGGTCTTAAATAATTTGAGATGAATATTAAGTATAATTATGCAGACGGAGTCTAAATCGTTTTGAATCTTTTGTATTTTGCGTGTACATAAATAAACATATCAATTATAGATGTAAAAAATTCTCTTGATAAAATATCCCCAGGTAGTAATTCTGTTTTGAAACAATTGTATCTGAAGAATTTATATCCATCCAATCCTATATTCTCTCAAATATCTCAAAACTAGCAAGTAGACGGTTGATTTTTTTTAGCATATATATATATATATACATATTGACTATGAAAAGAAAAAGGACGTAGCCCACAAAGCTTTATAATCAAGAGGCAAGCCGTATCAGTTTGCCTTTGTTAAACAGCCAACACGTTCTTGTGGCTGTCCAGAACAGGATGCTAATCACATTCTCTGGGAATGTCCAACAATGTGTATGGAAAGGGAAGGGTTATTCAAGTCGATCCAACCAGCTGTTGGACCCATCGGGCTATCCGACTTGGTTGCCACAAGGGCGGATTTCATTGCTTTTCAAAAGTTTGCGGCGTGATACGGCGAGCGTGATGATCTCTTCACATAAATTGCTTCAGCAAATAAGTATAATTTTTTTTTCGTTAGCTTTTTTATCATCTTATTTCTTTTAACTTCAGCACACTTGTGCCTGGCAACCTAAGAGTAATTTATATTTACATTACGGGACACTTCCAAAGTAGATCGCTTCTCGATGTCAGAGTTCTGAAATTCGACGGATTAAGACCAGGCGTAAGGACGGAGCACACTAAGTAAAAGGCACAAAGAACTTTATTTAATGATATTGGGCCAAAGTCAAACACGTTAAATAGATACAATCTTAAAGTGCACGAAGACTAAAACTGCTGTTTTGTATCCAATCTGATATTTAATGAGTACACTATTTAAGAAACGCCAAACAAATTGACGCGGTGGAAGTCGTCTTTCGTGGTCGCAAATTTAACAAACGATTTTTTTCTAGCTTTAAAACTATATTTAGACACAAATTAGGCATTTGGAGCTAACACTATTTTGATAGAACGTGTATTAAGTTACTCATATACTCCACTTTCGGAGTACACATCTTCACATTGTGATGATCCATATGCTCCACTTTAGAAGTAAACATGGCATAAGAAAAAATATACTTAATTTTTATTAAGAATTCGTCAATTTTCACATTATATATGCATTACTTTCACGATAAATTTAACGCTGTATAACCACTAACGAAATTATTTAATCATTCAGTGTTACTACTAGACAGCAAAGAGGACAAAATACTTAATGAGTTGTGCAGTTGCTAGACAACCAATAATTATTTAATTTAATTATTATGGATATCTATATTATTATCGTTGAGCCATTAAAACCTTCGATGTAACAATACAATTTCATAAAAACGGTATTTTTGAATTTTCTGTTTTTTCACATTAAGCCGCATAGTTTGGTGAAGCCTCCAATGTTTTTTACATCACATATTTTAAAATGTAATTAAAAATAGAAACCTATAATGTGTAATGTCTCATTATGATAAGACGTAGTTTTTTTAACTCCCTTGTAAAGTTTCAATTTTGTCACATCGGAGGTTTTAATAGCTAAAATACGATATGCTCTAATTTTGGAGAGCTAAAGATAAAACGAATAGAATTATTATTTGAAAAATGAAAATGCAATACAACAGTTGATATTGTACATCATGCGCGTATTTAACATCTGTGGTATGGACTGATACTCTTTCATATAAACATGTTTTTAATAGACCTAGTTTTTTTCAATTACAACCAATGATAAATGATGACAACTTCTTATCAAAAATCTTACGTGTATTAAAAATAGATTTATTTGTAAAACGACATTAAAAACTCATCGCTAAAGCTGTTACATATCTAATACCAGTTATATTTTTCGAAGTGTTAAATACTTAGATTTCGGAGACTCTCAAACGTTTGGCTGAAAGGGTACAATTAGTGATGACCTGGTCAAAGTATCAATTACAATGGCAAGCGTATTCTGTAGGATACTCATGAAATGTATCTTCTTAACTCTTTCATTATTATAGACGTACATGTACGAATGTCTTGTCACCTTGTTTTCAAAGCCATTAATTTATTTTTTAGTAAAATGTTATTTCTTATTTTAATATAAATATTAGACAGAACTATCAATGATATGTGGAAGTTATTATAATTATGTCATTAATTTTTAGGCTAGAAAAAAATACGACAAACAAAATTGGACTTTTAATCAATATTGATTTTTTTTGATATTATGTATAGACGAGATTTAAAATCAGTGTAATAAACTACGTCTTAAAATTGCTAGATTTTTATAACCACAACAGATTGAGAAGCTTAGAATAATATCATATCAATAATAATTTTTCTTGTAATACATTCATAGCACCTTTAAAGTGTCGAGGGGCGTTTGCATCGAGAGAATTATCGTTTACTGAAGAAAAATACCGTTTTCTATTAAAAATATTGTGGGAATACAGCATTGTGATAATGATACCAGATTAATAAAGTTGTTCAAGATATGAAATGAGTTTTATTCATATTTTACTAAGTCATGTCCGCTTTAAATGAGGATGTATTGATATATATATATAATACGAATTCCTTTGAATTCAAAATTTGCGAGCTTTTTTTACTTTCTAATCGAAAAGTTTGCTAGTATAGCTAATACGTATTTCATGGGTAATAATAATAAGCGTCGAAGATCTAGCTTGATAATTATTTTTTTTCATCATGTTCCTCATAAAAATTGATCATATAAATCTTTGACAGTTACTTGTTTATTGGTATCCAAAGTTTGGATATATATCAGTATTACATTATTTTACTGTGTGACTTTTTCATGTTCTTCTATTTTTAGAAGCATGTATGTAAATGTAAAAAAAAACTACTTTTTACATAGCATATTACGTTCATAAACTAAATATATTATATGTTTTTAAATACATATTGTATCATGAAATATAAAATTAGCTAAAGAATATTAGAGATATGTTGCTGCCTCAATGCAACAGTAGGACAACTTGAAAATCTTAATTTAAACAAATTGGCCATTCGAACATTTGTCGGACCGGTCAGTCATTGCGAGTCGGTTTTTATGAAAGATATTCTTTAGCTTTAAAGAAATGCAATGATGACAATTAATAGAGTATATGGATCTCGGCTTTGCTTAGATTTATTTTTACAAATCATTTTTTCGAGTTTTGATTATCCAAACGCTCTCCGTCTCTCCGGTTAGCGCAGTTGGTAGCGTGCGTGACTAGCAATCCGGGGAGTGCGGGTTCGAATCCCCATCTGGTGTTGGATTTTTAAAATCTAACAATGCAGGAC
>JAGVSQ010000934.1:0-27269 GCA_022683975.1 Rhyacophila evoluta
TAATTTAACTTCTTGTGATAACCTGTTTAATGTGTCAACGATAATATACCGATATGTTAAATATAGCGAGAGTGTTTCATTGGACCTAGTCAACTTCATTCTACACATCCCACAACTTTTTTCAACTTAAAACATAATTTATTCATTTTTTTTCACAAGTTTCAACAGCTCTTCTGTATTTTTTTATCCTTTTTTTATAAAAACTGGATGATTTTGACTGAAAATACGAATCCAAATGATTTTTGACTTAATACAAATTTTATTTTTTTGTATTTTAATGAATGCTTTAAAGATTGAAATAGCTAGAATGAGAAGATGCTCAATCTGGGGAATATGAATGATGGAATAGAACTTTCCAGTTTAGTTGTTTTATTTTTTATATGTGAGTTTTGCTTTATATGGGCGTACGTTATCATACTGTAAAATGACTCCATTTCAATTGAGAAAACCCGGTCGTTTTTCTTGCAGTTTTAGTTCGAGTGTATTTAATTGTCGACAATAAACTTCCGCAGTTACGATTTTGCTTGCGAAGCTTAAGAAGTTCATGTTAAATAACTCCCGTCATATTTATAAATTTTCGTGTTATCCTAAGTGTAATATTTTCAACTAACACATAACTTTCTGCGTAAATAGTAGTTTTTAATAATATTTACATTACTTGTCATTTCTCTCAAAAGTTGGACGAACGCTGGTATATACAATAGTTTTATAATATATATAAACCAGAGCCGCAAATTTTGATAGATGTAATATGTATCCGAGTGAAAGTAGGTAAATTAATATCGCCAATTAAACATCGACCTCGTGTAAGGCAATAATGACTTCAGTGTTCCATAAAATGTATCATTCTTGCGAACTCAAACAAATTGATTAAGATTTGAATTATTCAAAACTAAGCATATGTCGCCGGCAAAACAATAATGCCAAGTCAAAGCATTAGTTACTAGCGTACTTGTATCCAAAGTATGGAAACTTCCAAAACTCATAACAAGATTTGGCTTTGACGCTTTTGTCTCCAATGATAAAATTAATAGTATTAATTCACAATTTACAGAATTAATATTAAAATACTTTCAACTTACATATTATCCAGTGGCTGTCTAGTAATTTATGAAGGGTTAATATTAATAAAGTATAGCCTATTTTTCTGTGATTTATTTCATGGCAGAATGTGTAAATTGAATCGTAAATCTTTTTTTTTCTTTTATAGTGTATAGTCCACTTTTAGCCGTTATACAACACAGAGATCGGAATGCTGGGTACTTCAAGAAAGGTCAAAAACTGTCTGCTCGTATCTAAATGCAAAATTCTGAGAGCAATATTCGGAACAATAAAAGAAAATGGCATGCGGCGTATACACCATGACCGTGAAATGAACGAAGAATTCGTGGAACTCAAGGCCATATACACCGGTAAAATTGTAAGGTTGAGATCACAGCTATTATTCGACAAACAAATTCGAGTTTTACCTTTCTTCAACTTTCACTCAACCCAATAATATTGTTTCAAACGTGAACTATGGTTTAACGAACGTAAGTTGCCGTCTAAAATAACGTTACAGTAAATCTAAAATAAAATTCTACCCTGTTAAGTAAATTGAAATGAGCACTATTTCCAATTTGATAAACTCTTTTGTAAACATCAATGAGAGTAAATGTTCTCGGTCATCAAAAACTCAACTTGGAATACTCAATACAATGTTATAATTTTCATTAAAATAATAAATAATTTATAAATATAGCCTACTATACTGTAACTAGTAAATATTTATATGGCATTACTAATGCCAGCGAGGAAAAAAATATTTTCATATAATAACTTGTTTGTGTACTAATATTAGTGTGATTTGACAAATATATGACAAAGCAAATATGACGGTATTAAATTTAAAATAAATTAAACTTTACCAAATTCACAACATATGTTTTATCATCTATAGTGTATTAAAAAAGTTTGCTATGTATAGTTTTTGTTGGATTACTATTGTATATGGTGATGAAATGGTTATAAATCACATATAAATGAATTACAAATTATATGTATGAAATAGACCGCCACTGATACACCTTTCAATCTATTTTATTGAAATTCGGCCAACTTTATGTGACCTAAAAGTTTATCTAATATTTTATTTAAACGTTTCGTTTCAATATTTACCTACATTACGACTATTTGTTTTTCTTAGGTAATCAAAGGTTTAAAAAGTAAAGTATTTATTTACAGTCGGCTTTTAATACCAATCTATTATGTAAATACACCAAAAAACTGTACATTTATATTTTATAATGCCTAATTTGCTACTGACATGAATTATAATTTCATTATTTATTTAGTTTAATTTTTAAATTTAAAAAATCTCTTTTTAACTGAACGTCGAAAAAATAGCTGCCAGTTTGTACCAGATTACAAATAAGCGAGCTAAAATATTTTGTTTTATGTTATTTTGTTCAATCAACTATAAATTTTAGATAGAACGCGATAATTTGAAAACGGTCGACTGGTTTGGTCTGATTATTCAAAAGAACTAACTAATTGCTACTTTATTATTTTAAGTCAAGCAGCCATGTCTTTAATTTTCTTTTCTGAGTAAATATTATACTATTTCAACCAAAAAATATACAGTATTTACTATCTTTTATGATCACTTTCTCGTTTTTACAGTATCGCGCTGTTATTTTTTCAGCCAGCCATATTAATTTAGATTCCTCTCCTACAATTCGTTGATTATTTTTCTTCATCTGCTTTCATGCTTAATTTCTAATTAATATACACCAAACATCTGAAAATCTTAATCATATCCACATCATAACCACATTGTATATATTTATCGTAATACACTTTGAATGCAGTATCTATCAACCTCCCAGGATTTTGAAATCAAGTTAACTTGAAGAAGATACTAGTCATATTAAGAATCTCTTGAAACATCATGAGTTTTTCTCAGCTCATATACTATATTTCAAGATACCGGTCCAGACATCCAAGCTATCAGTACTTTTGGCGTTTATTAAGAGAAAATCTGAAGCTAGACAGATGTGATAGCACCTATTTGCCATTTCAAATTGATTTTAAGCGATTTAAAAACGAATTTATGTACACTGAGTTAAAAGTTGACTAATATGATGTCATCACCCGCATATTAAAGGTCATATAACGTCACAATTGGAGTAATAACTATACATAGATTTGATGTTATTGACTTTAAGATTATGCAACCAAAGATGATTATGAATGGAAATAAAGAAATAATATATCCAAGCTCCCAATATCAGTGTCATCAATTTTATTGTATGGATTTTTTTATGCTCCTGTAAAAAGTTGATAGTAGCAACGATTTTTATTCTAGGTTTTCACAAAAGTAAGCCAAAATTTTTCGTCTTAGAGAATTGTTATAAAATACATCGCATGTGATTCGGGCGTGATCATCTTGACATTAATCCGGTCTAATTTTCTGACAAGGATACATATTATCAAACTTAGTCATTACAGTCACTTATGATTGTGCTTAGGAAATAGATGATAGTACACAAGCCACAATATTTAATATATTCCATATTGAGAAATCTTGAAAATGTACGACCCTTTGCCGCATTCAATAGTTTTCAAAGGAAAATAATTTAATCCAAAATTTCTCATATAAATAGCTACGCAACCTCTTGTGGTATTCGTTATCACCAATAATATTATTTTTTATACAAAAATTTCTTAACAAATCAGACAACATAACTATTTCAATGGAGAAAACTATAAGTTTTTTTCGGTCTTAAAATGTTTGATTCTTTAACGATCAGCTACGTTTTATCAATAAATAAATCTTCTGATATGTTTTTTTATATTTTCAAGTTTATTCTTTTAGTATGGTGTTTACTATTTTCTATTATTTATTTATTTTAATATCCATTAAGCCATATGTACTAAATGTTTATACACTAGAAGTTCGCATTTAGTAACTGACTGTGAGTGCCTGATAAAAGAATAATTCGAATCTTAAACGAAGTGGAAATATAAATGGATGTATTTTCACCATATCATGGTAAATATAAGAATGATATGTTAATGGTATCTAAAAAAACTGTGACCCAATGCTGATATAATATCATAAAAATAACGATTGACCTGCCGTAAAAGCTTATGCCTGTATTACAACTAATGGACTTTAGTATTCGAAGGTAAAAATTTGTGAATAGTCTACTATAACATCAATTATATTCAAAAGTTAGTGAAACTTACCTTCTTTCTGGTCTCATAATCGATAGGTCCCGCAACGAAAATAGCACCCGATGAATTTTTCACTCCGAACGCGTCTCCTATATTTCCGCTTGTGATTTCGTAGCGAATTCTTGATGCTGTAATCAATAGAAATACAACATAGAATATTGATAAAACTAGGGTTGAATATGTCAAGCTTTTTTTTCTAATGTACTGAAAATTACATCGAAAAACAATAAAATTCATATCAAAATGTAATTATTCGATGGAAATATAAAATATATACACTAATTATCGGAATATCATAATGAACTATTTCTTTATTACATGTTGTAACATTACAAATTACAAGTTTAATATAATCAAAAACATATTAAATATAAAAAAGGAATAAGGAGAGAATTACAACAAATATATATACATACAAAAGGAAAAAGAGAGTGTCTACCAAGTAAGTTAGACAAACCTTATTCTTATAATGTATATAATAGCATCCATCTAATCTCGCTCTCACCTAGGCGGAAGATATCAATATCCGAGGCAATCTCGTTAAACATCAGCATTGCATTCCGCATTGGCATGACTACTGGTATTCAGTCCTGCATTTAGGAATGAAAAACAGCTGTTGTTCCCGATTTCTTAGGTAGTGATTAGGGACATACAGACCAAAATTAGCAAACACAATTTCAAGGTCCCTTACAGATATGTGTTGGTAATGATAATTATATCCAATTATAATTTTATAGAGTATTATAAAGTATACGATAAAATAATAAAAAATGACTTATATACACAAAGCATTATTTGATTAAAATAAACAATATAAAAACCATAATATTTACATAATATTTAGACTATCATTTACCAACTGCGTAGTTTCTTACAAAAAAGTAAAAACGGCATCAGAAGTGTAGCAAGAAATTGAAAACTACACGAGCGCCTTTTAAAAATACATTGCAGATGATCAGAAAACATGTATTTACTTTATACCTTTGCATATTTTTCCAAAAATATAATATGTTTCACTGATGTTTGGCTACTACATATAAATGAACACAGGCTACTTAAGACTGTACTTTAAGTGCGCAGTTTTTGGCCGTCTATTTATTGCTTAGTTGCTTCTGACAATATTCTTTGATACCGATATGCACTGTTTATATTGTGCTTATTTAATTTGCTTATGTTTTCATATACATACTTTATTTCCTGATATTAATAATTTAATTATATCTTAAATGAAACAATATTCTATATCAAAAAGTCAAATCCAAAAAAAGATTATTGTACTTAATTAGTCTGTAGTAGCAGTATTATAAAACTGCATACTAAACACAAATATTATCCGTTGATTATTCTACACGTGTAACGCACGTGTCTGTTTTAAACAAATAAGAAAGTACGAGCATGTATGCTGAAACACACGGCTAAAATCAATAAGCGTCAACGCAAGCATTTGTTCAGAACACAATTATACTCGCAAATGACTTCCATTATAATTATTTACATAAAATAATAAAAAAAGCATTAGTCTCAGACACACTTTAAATTATGTATGGTTATACATGCTTATTTTGTAAAAATATGTTGTATTTTAAGATTTTCAAAGGAAATAACAATGGAGGCACGGTATTAAATATCTTATAAAGAATACACTAAAAATCTTTTTTCTAAATTATCATGTTTTTTTACAGAAAGTAAATTATTGAGAACAGTAAAAATTGCCTACATCAGTTATAGTCACGTATTATAAAAGATAAGGATATATTATTTTGAAAATCAAGTAACATACTTACCGTGTACAAACTTTATAAGAATAAAAATATGTTTTTATCCAACCAAGGAGAGTACATGTTCTTTTTACGCGATATTAGAGATTAATACTTCAACTCGGAATATGATATGTTGGATTGCGTGCTTTTATATTAAATTAAATGTTATTTATATACATAAACCGAATAGACTAACACGCTTTCTTTTTTATTGTTATTATGAAACATACGAGTATCTATCTATACTGATGGACAACATAATTTGTTTTTGAAAAAATAGTATTTTCACATATAGTATGATTAATAAGTTATCAATTTATTTCTACAAGCTGTATTAATATACTGGCAACTTATTGTGTATTTTTTATAACTTGATTCGACTTATTTATCTCGAATAATTCTATTGTGGACATTATTACTACATTTGGCAATTACCTGAATTACTAAAGCTAATAGTAGACATTAGAAGAAATCGTAAAAGATGTTTATTATCTTTAATTAGAAAAATCGCCTACCTCTCGATAATGTTTAGCCAATAAATGGAAAATGAAAATTACCTTAAAATTGGCACAACGAATTTAAGCTGTCGTAATTGATTTTTTACCATTTATAAGTCATGGGGTGAATATTGATATCTAACGATTTGTTTCGACAAATTTTAATTAAAACAGTTTGATTTCTAGTGAATTGCTCAATTTATTGAGTATCGATGTGTTTTTTTGTTTAAATATACGCTAATTATGAGCATATCTATAAGGTTACCGAGGCAAAAAAATTAAACCATCGATCTTTTATCTCTAATTCAATATAATTAACACATACTTTCTATTCATCATTTGTTTTACGTGTATAATAATGTTAAGGTTATCCAAAATATTTTTGTTAAGAAAATGTTTTAAATTGTGTAACATTAAAAATTAAACGTGTCATTGTACAATTTATAATATATAAAAGGAATTGCCTAGCTTCTTCCTTAAAAACATGCTTTTAAAAATGTCAATCATTTCCCTTTGCCATTTTCTTTACGACTATTATGATAGCACGCTTTAGTCCTAAACGAATGAAAAACATCTTTTAACAATGAAACAAGAGCATCTTTAGAGAATTTCATTAGCGTGCAATATTATAAGTATTCTAGTTCTACTCGTTGATTACAATGAAATCAACCAATCACTATAAAATGCAACCACATTTTAGTTAATTATTTCATCTTCAAATAAAATAATTTTTGAATCCAAAAAAATGTCCCACATTTTTTATATCAAAATTTCGTCATCAACAGCAATTTTAAAAATACTTTTTTCATTTTTAATTTAATCATATTCAATAAAAATGGTACATATTATTTTGCATTAGATTGTTATATTATATAATGAATTATTTCACGAAAATTTCTGTGAATTAATATTTGATTAGCTCTTAGATAATATAGTTAGTTGCCAGTCATTTTTTAGAAACACAATATGAAGTTTTTTTACAATCGTAAATTTTCACAGGATAATAACTACCCATATAAATATACCTCTCTTAATAGACATTTTTTACCATTCTTTATTCTTGATTTGGAAATACTAAGATATTTTAAATTATATATACACCCCGTGAAATTAATTGATATTACAAAAATATTTCACTTTAAAGTATGCATATTTTTCAGCTAGAGCATTATACTCTTTCTGAGCTAGTTTAGTGAGAAGAATGTCGACAAATAACGCCGTGCTACGAAGCAAAGGGAATTACAAACTTAATTGAATTGTATAAGTCAATTGGTAAGTTGTCCCCAAAAGACAGTATTCTGTATCGAAATACCAGTGGTAGTAAAATTGTATACTGTGTTTGGCGATGAAATAAACATCATCCCAATTGATCTCTGGAAGCAATAAGTATATATCTGAAATAAAACCGGAAAAATATTTATTGATCATCATAAGCAAAGTCTTTTGAAATTAATGTTATATTATAACGCTCTATTAAATAATTATCCAAAATGAATAACTTTAATTACAGAATTAATATATAGATACTCATAGTTGGTGTCAGCAGCATTCATGCAGCTTCGTTGTTGATTCAGTAACTTCTATAGTTTAAGTGAAAAAATACATTTAGTTCAAGATAAAGAGTTTTTACATCATGAACTAGTGAGATAATTTGTTACTTTTCCACTTTTTAAACTTATTGTATAAAATTATTAATGCGTTTTTTTCTAAATTAGCATACGTGTATTTTTAGTCTAGCAAATATGAAAATCGATATGTTTTTGAGGAACTAAAAATTAATGTTATCTTATAATAATTTAAATATAATTTAATTCTTGATGAGTAAGAACCTCGCTGTACCACTACTGTGTATTCTATACGTTGATTAGGCGAAGAGTGAGTGAACTGGTGACAAATGCGAGCTTTGAGAAATCCGTATATCCATGTGCACTACCTTTACGGAGTTTCCGCTAGTTTTGACTGATTGCGTGTCAAATGAAGCACCTTTGCAAGTTCGTAGCTTTAAACGTGATTGAGTTCAATCTACGAGGTTGTATGCAAGTAGAATAAAATACGAATCTTATAAATGTGACGTTAATATAATTTATTTTGAAATCTGTTTCTTTAATATTTGCCGTTAATATAAAAATATTTTGTTAAACAAGCTGATTCATGCCAAAGTAAATAGACAGTTCATCAGTAAGCAAGATTAATTATCAAAAACAAAGTATCGTAAAAACCTAAAATGTGAAAGTACCCTTCGGCTTATTGTAAATTAAACATAAGCTTAATACATATTCCGGAAGTGTTGTCTTTTATAAAATAATTTCCACATTTACATTATTATTATTACAGGGTTAAAATTTTATAAATTTCGACTTCCACGTAATTTTAATTTGCCCATCCATTTTTATAGTAAACCCGTGTAGCCTAAAATCGAACGACATAAAATAAGAATTTACAGATTCTGCATTCTTAAAAACAAATTTGTAATTCAAGTAATAAAAAAATTCTGTTTCTATTTTTGTTTTTAACGTTCAACTTGAAGGTAAACTAACCTTTCATTAAGATTTTTTTGTTACCAACGACGTAAGCAAAAAATACTTAATCTCACATGATAAATTATTCAAAGACAGCGTATGAAACGCGAATGGATAACATGGAAGATTCGTTTTTATTGTCATCTATAAAAAATAACATTGCTCCAAATTCGCCACGGCGAATACTTTTATAACTCCAAATACAGCCTCCCTAGCTTCTTTGGGGGTATGTTTTACATGTATGTACTTTGCGGTAGGCCTTATAGAAAAGAGGAACGCGATACCGCTTCAGGTTAAAACCGGTTCCTGCTCTGAGTTCATATCCGGCATCCGCATTGCAGGATACTGCTTTTTGCTTTAAATCTCCGAAATAAAATATTACTCTCAAGACGGCAGCTGAAAACCTTATGTTTGCATGTTTAAGTTGCCGAGAAAAAAGCGTACATCTTTTGCATGAACTGAAAGGAGTAGATCAACTTTTGTTATGTTGATGTGAGAATTTAAAGTCATCTATAAATGTCATATTATTTTACAACAAAAAATATACAAAAATTTGGTACGTTTAGGCTTTTATAAAAAAATAAAAATTAGTGTGTAAAAATACTGAGAATTAAATTATATTCATGAATTAATTTTAGGAATAAAAAATAATACAAAATACATTTTTTATATCAATCTTTCATATGGAAAACATGTTAAAAACTTGAAATTATGTTGTGTTGTATTTACTGTATTTTATGATATTAATAATGCTTTCAAGAAGAACTTATTTAATTTTGTTTAAATAACCGTTTTCTTTTAATTATAAATATACTGTAATATGTAAATATAGTTTGTTAATTTACGTAGACAGTCAAAACTTTATGGTGAAGTAAAATATATGATGTCCATGTCCTTTATGTTTTAGTATAAAAGGCCGGTCAGAATTCTTATTGGCTCCAAAAGAAGTGATCCCCTGAAGGGAACGGTGAAAACATTTTAATGAAATATATTTGTCACTGTCTGTGAGGGTTGATTTTGTTAATAAACATTAACCATTTTACGTCCCATATCTGTATTTGTACTTACTTTATACATTTATTTGTATTTCAAGCAAAAAACATTGTTAGCCTTTGTGTTACTAACTTGAATAAATACAACTACCGACTTGGCTCAAATATTTATTTCTAATTAAAGTGTTTTACTTAAGATACAACATGTCATATAATATTTTAATGAGCTCGTACATCGTCGAATGCTTTTATTAAAAAAATACTCTTTTAATTTGGTCGGCATGTTGTTAGAGAATTTTCAATTTCAACGGCGGTCGAATTAATATATTTAATTGTAACCCTATGGGCGAAAGAACATTTTTTTACGGTATCCGCCGGAAAGCGAAGCACCTGGGTTTCTACAGTATTATTTTTTTTACTACTGATTTGATTTTATTGATCTTCATAATGTGAGTATTTGTTTTTCTTGATATATTTTTTATTAAGAGAAATTGTTATCAGGATTGAATTTTCTGCGCAATCTTTGAAAGCTGAGGAATTCGAATCTACAACATCTAACAAAAAAACGTGCGCTTTCTTCCCAGGTACTGGACGGTCAGATTATAGTAAAACTTATCGTGATATTATTATAGTATCACAACCAAAAAGCTATTGGCCAAACTGATAATTATCTTTGATTTAATCACTTACTATTACTTATACATACAAAATATAATATGCCTTTCTTTTTTTTACCATATCCGCTCTCTATATGGAGCATAAAAATGCCAGATGACACCTTCAGGAATCTCTGCCACCCGCCAGTCGTCTTGCATTCTCCCAGGTCATACGAAAATTCTTTAATTTCGACGAATTCGTCTAATATATGGTATCTCCTAGTCTTTCTAGGCGTCTGGATCCCACCGGTCAAAAGAAAAACAGGGTTCAGGTATACCGGAGGCATCTGTAGTATGTGCTCTAGCAAGTTCCAGCGCTGCTGCGTGACTTTTAAAGTTATGGGAGGGTGTCTTGTCCGCTCCTTTATCTTCGTGCTCTTCACAGTGCCCATATTCATTATTCAAATTATGCCAAAGTAAATTATCGATTGATCATAAAGTTTATATATTTACACGTCAAAGGCTTTTTGATTTTTTATGCAACTATGGGAAACTAGCAACTTTCTTTACCTAGTGGGTACAGAGGTGCCATATTTGTAAAATTTAGCTATACGTAATTATTTAACCGCTGAAAAATCCACTCATAATAAAATTTAATGAGATCGTGTTATAACTCAAACAGCTATAACGAGTTGAACGTCAATGTGTCAAATAATCGGTACCTGTACAAGTTATTTGAATTCTGACTATGTATTTAAATTCCTTTAGCCGTTTTACTTGAGAATAAGTCTACCATGCATCATTTATCTTGGTTCTTTGTATTCTACATTGCAGTTCTGCACAGTCGAGTAATTGTGAAGAATGCTTAATTTGGACACAATGGGGCCAAATATTTTGACCCTAAAATGCGGCATCTTCTGATAAGCGAAATTCTATAATATATATTTTCATTCCGTTGTAACAAGTTAAACACGAACAAAAAATGAAGTTTACACACACTGACATTTGGTTAGTCAGTCAAGTGTTCAATCAGTGACTGACACAAACATGACTTCCACTACTCCTACCCTTTGTCGGTCTAGTACTATTGATAATGCCTTCTACGCTTCAATACATACAGACTCTATTTAGCCAAAAATCACTAACCCTCAGTTTTTTGAAAAACGTTTCTATTTTTAAAACCACAATGTAAACAATTAATGCATATATTTTGCAAATGGTGAACTATTCTCAAAATTTAGATTTTAATTTAAGAAAAGAAGGATGTACCAAATTTGCGTGCAGGAAACAGAAATCAAACCTTATTCACGGCATTATTGTTATGTAATGACTAATGTCTTTTCCTTACCTGGGCCAATATGCAATGATATTTATTTTTATATCATAATTGATTATGTCTCAGTTAAAATTTCACAGATCGCGAGTAAACTTGCTTAAACGAAATGCATATTTACTTTTCCATTTAACGGAATTGTGCCCCAGATATATTCCGTAAAAGTAGATAACTCTATCAGTTTTTTATTTAGTTTCTGTTCCTTATGATTTTGTCTCTAATTATCGGCAATCCCTCTAAGCAGTGAGCAAAGCAAAATTGACTTCAAAGTGATACTACTATTAAATGCTTAAGATTTAATATTAAAAGCATTTATTTCAAATACTATTGATGGATAGTACGCATCCATATAGAGGACGTGACATATTACGCAGTTTTGCAAATTAATTAACCGCCATTATTTTGAAAAATTATTGGTGTGCATCAGTTTTACCTTTTTGGCTTTTAGTTGATTGCTTGGCTTTCGAACACCTGGACCCGAGAACGTTGCGTCGTTTTTTTAAGCGTCCTTTCTGCGAAATTTTATGATAATTGAAGCGGTAAATTTAATATATTTGTTGGTGGCAATATCGGCCTTTTCTTTTTATGTTCGCTTAGATAGCATTTCATTATAAAGCCAAATAAAATATTTATCTAACCGGTGTTCGCTTTAACGTATTTAATAAAAAAAACTTTTTATTAAAAATAAGTATACTTTAAAATTTATCCTTAAGTATCAAATATCGTACCATAATTTACAAAAAATATTTTTCCAGTTCTTCAAACTTTGAGTATTATTTCGTAAAACAAGTTGCAAAAAATTTGTTAAATTAAAAAAAATAGATCAAGACAAATATGCAAACCATAACTGTATTATGTTACTCAGCCCATTGAATAATAACCAAAAATAAATCTTTCGTCTTAATAACAGCGTAAAATGCTTACGTCTTTGTTTTTCTCTTATTTTTTTGTTGTTGACGTCACACACAATAAATAAGATGAGAAGTATGTTTAAACTAAACTGATTTTTAATCAAAAATAAATAAACACGGTAGAATTGTTCACTTATCTAGATCCGATTGAAAAAAAAACATTTCTAGTCCATTATATATCTATACTGTAAGCATGAACACTTTGATGTGGAATATTACGGGCTCAAATCTTACATCTGCCAAAAAAAAATGACAGCCGAAAATACGGACCTGGAACTGGTCAATGGGATGAGATATTTAATGACAATTCTATACCAGCTACACACCAGAAGTAGAGCATATATATTTACACAGTGTGAAGAAGTCCCTTCTGCAGGTGGATTACATGGTTTACAGTGTAAAAATATGCCTTGAGAATATATTTTTCTCAAAAATTTATTTTCAAATAACTACTTCACTCTATGGTATTTAGTCATACATTTTCAGTTTTTTTTTAATCGGAAAAATGTGAGAATTGAACCCTTATTTTTGAAATATGGACGCTGACGTCTACGCTACCAGCGAGACGTATCATGAGGATAGCGATTAATCCTCATTATCTTCCAAAATAAGTTTTCACATTGGAAAGAAGTATAATATATACTCCATTTTTTGATTAAACACGAACATAAATGTTCAAAATGGATTTTATAAAATTGAAATACAGTTTTTTATCGACAATAAAACTGTGATCATAATTTGTACATGTATGTTATAAAAACTATAGCTAGTTTTAATGCATTAAATATTGGGGATGACACTATTTTGTACCTGTTGTGCATAGCACTTTATTATTAAATTTTATGTTTTCATTTACGTATCTCTGCTCTAATATAGAATACCGACCAAATACTTAACCTGAGATATCTCATTTGTCATGTCCACCGTGACCGTATTCTAACAGAACAAAGTAGTTAAGCCACACGCCCAATCTATAGTATGTACGAGTACATATAGCTATCTTTTGTCTACTACCAGAATAAGGGAAAGTAATTTGACAAACTTCCGTCTAATTAATTAGAGCCGCAAAAAAGACGTTTTTTTTCTCCTTATTACCTAGCTAAAAAGTCTGTCTACAACAGTATGACCTTATATTTTAGTTAATGACATCGTTTTTTAAGACATTTACTCCACAAAGTTATTTAAAATTAGATTCTTCAACATTTATTTTGTATACGTCAAGAAAACATGTTTTTTTAAATATAAAAAAAACATTGTGCTCATATCTAAATACTGATATTTCTCAAACTATTATTTTATTTATAACAGATTTCAAAAAATTGATCATTAAACACTTTCTTTCATAAAATAAAATCCAGAATCGTGATATTATAAATTTAGTTCCTCGGATATTCAAACAAGCCATTGAGAATCTCTTAACGTCTCAAACAAACTTACTACTTATGTAAATAGTTTTACAAATGGTTCCTTGTCAAGAAAGTGCATGATATTAAAATAAAATACTTGAAAAATCTATATTTTCAAATAAAGCTGTAACCAAGACCATCTTTATTTAACTTGAAAACAGTATCTTTTTATTTGCGCTTTATAAATATTCTGAATAAGTCAATGTATATTTTAAATTAATGTAAAATAAAATTAAAAGTAGAACTATTATACTTAATTATGTAATTTTGTTGTTAAAGTGACGTCACAATATATTTTTTAATTTTCAAAATTAAATATTATATAATCATTTTCACTAACAGGTTCAAAACAAACTATTTGAGTGTATGGAAGTACTATCAAGTGGAATTTCTCGTTACAAGGGTGATCTCGGCTAGGTCGATTTATGCGCTGTAATTTTACTGAAATGTCTAGTTGGTAACCCGTACACTTTTCCAAAATTGGAATAGGACATATCTTCTTACAGTGAGAAATGTGTGTTTTTTTATTTCGGTTTCAAAAAATTTATTCAACGTTTATTATTTCAAAAATGTAATTCCCTGAGAGCAAAAATTTGTATTCTTTGTACTGATTATATTGTGACAGGATAAATAAAATTTGGTTCGCGCATTTTCTTCAATAATTCTTCATTTCAGTCACAAATAATTCCAAATGGTATCTGTCTAACTCACATTTAAAATGATGTACAAAATATTAAGAAATTAAACATACGTAAGCTAAGGTTTTCCTTAAATATACAAATAATATTTATGAAGTTGGAATTTAAACTGTACAAAGTTTGTTTTAATTTTAACTCGTTCCTTAAATATTCCAACAAACAATGAAATCCGTGGGACGTAGTGATATTATAACTTTGATACAATAATTTATGAATAAACGAAGTTATAAAGATGGTATAAAAAGTTATATTAAACTTATATAACAATAATAATTCATATGTTTTATATTATATAATACTGTATTTTTTTAATTATGTAGATATATAATATATTAGTGAAATGTCTAAAGTTTATCAGATATTTAATTATGATTCGTATATATCCAGAGTATTTTTTTCCTCATAAACTGAAGATATTACTGGTGTATATATGCTATCAATACATGTATATTGTTAATAAAATATGACGAAGACAACCGTTATCAAACGTCATAGTAAATCCATTATTTTGTTCATACAAGATATATATTTTTAAATTACTTTGAACTATCCAATTACAGACGTCATGCTTATATACGTCATATTTAAGCTTTCAGGTTTCATAAAATAATCTCAGAATAAATCGAAACCGTTGCAAAAAAAATAAGAATGTATTTACGATTATTTAAATCAAAATCAATAATAGCTATAAAGACTACAATTTTATAATAAACTCATAAATTTGTTAACATCGTATTTTAAATACAGCGGTATAATTAATTATCAATAACTACTGTAAAAAACCATTATGTATTCTCATTTATTAAATAAATATCATATAATATGAGACCGTGAATCTGTGATAATAAATATTATTAATATTACTAAAGATTATAGTGCACAGAGCAGTAAGATCAATTTAATTACTCGCTCAAACCACTGCCTTAAGCATAATAACAATGGAATAGTTTGTGTCGTGTATTTATATTATTTTGTAATAGGATTATATTAATATAGATATCTGCAATCAGTTTAGTTTAAAAGATTTTAGAGGCTAAGTTAATTTTTTCAACATTTTAACTATACAATAACAACACATAATAAAAATATCGGCATTTGAAGCAAACGAAGGAGACTATTATTCTAAAGCCGGAACAAGCAATGTATATACATAATATATATAAAGAATATTCCATTTTCAAATAAAGCATACATTTGAACTTCTCTCATTTTCATCACTTTGTGCTATTTTCAAATTTCACTTAGACATATTAAGAAACTTATTTAATGTCTGTTATTTCAATGAAAATCGAAAGTAAACACGTTCAGCTTTGAAATGTACTTTATAAGCAACTGTTTTTGAGATAAGGCTTAGTCAATGATATAGTTAGTTGTGTATTACTTTGATGGTAATTAAGGAAATGAATTTTTATTTCTACCATAGAAATGAGAAAAGACGTAATCCTTAGTTTTTTCAAATTAGTTTTTTTTCACTAATCACTATGTACGTAACTTAATACACGTTGTATCGAAAAAAATGGACGATGCGAATGTCAAATTAGTATGTAATTTTAGATTTTTATGTAGAAAAAAGAATTGCCTGTCAAATTTACATCCATGAAAAGGGACTTCCACCACATCAATTTTCTTGTTTTTTCTTTAATAGGTTATGTAAATAATATCAGATCGGATAAAGTATTAGTCTTCATGTACTTCAAAATTGTACATATTAAATATTTTGACTTATGTCCAAAATGTTAAATATACGTTTTTGTACCTCCTATAATTTTTGTTCTGCTTGGGTTACTTTCTTTTTCTTTTCCATACTCGATATATGTATTGAACTTTTAAAATAGGTATTTACGTCAAATATCAGGTAGTTACCTGTAGACTTTATAAAGAACTCAAAAATGAAATAAAGAACCAGTCAGCCTTTTGTTACGTTAAAAATCATGCAGCAGCTGTGATGGCCCAGCCAGTTTGGATACGTCCCAAGAATGCTTATGAAAGTCTGAACCCTGCCTCCTTTCAATCCTCACCAGCAAAATTCTGTCATTTTGGAATCCCATAATATTTATAAGGCGGATACCGAATCTAGGTATGCTGGTATGATCTGAGATAATGAAAAGCAGCTGCCAAGTGACAGAGAATTCAGGGGAGGCCATGTCCCAGATAGGGAACAGATAAAAGGAACGAAGAATAAAAGAACAAACTTCACTCTTAAGTATCCAAACAGAAACAAAAAAAATCTACGTTCAAAACAAATAACTTACCATGCATCCATGACGATAGACAATAATGTAGAAATTTTGAAATAATAAAGGTAAACTTTCTTTCTACGAATTGGCATTTTAAATAACTGCGAACTATGAGCATCATATACACCATTTCTTTATAATTAGATAATGACACTACACATGCAGTATAATTATCGGCAATATATGACACAATTATATGCGTTCGAAATTGTCTAAATTGTTCACATTGTATCTAAGTATGAGTAACGTGAATTTTTTTAGGAATGGCAAATAAATATACTTGGTTTTATACAAGACAAACACTAAAATTTTACTGTAGAAAATTAATTGTATCACACAATAAAAACATAAAATACTTCTCTGTTAGGGAAAAATTACAATAATATAATTAAATAATTTCGCATTCGGAAATTAGTTAATTATATTACAGTATTATTTTTAGAAACTTTATGTTTTTAATAAATTGTCATGTTTTGAAATATTATTTTTTGCTATGTTACATTTGAAGTTGAATACGTTTAGTAAAATATTTTGCGTATATTGTGTAATAAAAAAGATATTTTGTATTGTTAAAATATTACTTTGCAGCTAGAAAGCTTTTATTTCTAAAAATACCACACAAAGCACAAACAGTGACTTTTGTAACTTAGTGATTTTTAACGGAAGTGATTGTACGCAATAAAAGTACGGCGGCAGACATGACAACATTTTCATATGAAAGCGGATGATTTATGCGTTTTACTCTTTTCGTGATAGATTGCTGTACATTTATCGCTTTGGTTGAATCTTTTCAATTCGATAAATACCGTATGAAATATTACAATACTCTTATGCAACAAAAGCCATATTTAATGTGTGTTTAGTTATTTTTAGGGCTTTCAAAATCCCATATTTTAAATCATATTCACCACGATGCAGTAGATAGATTTTGATAATGTCAATTCATATTTAAATTTACGTATAAGATTAAAATGAATAGTATAAATATTGGTTATCAAGCAATTGCTTAACACATCGGAATTCGGTACTCGGTAATCGGCTATGGGATTGGAACAGCCGATTTTCCATGCCAATTCCGATTCCTGATTAAATGCACGTTCATTATAATATCCCTAACAAATAACATGTTTTTCTTTTCTATTTTCTTCTTATACCATATTCACTCACAAAGTGGAGCATATGGACATACATATAGCGAAGATATCTACTCCGAAAGTGGAGTATATGGATCTCCGCAATGTAAAGACGTCTTTTTACATGTTCTATAAACATATGTGCCAACAAAAAAATATACCGATAATTCAAAAGATTGGAAAGAACAAAACAATACTTTACAAAGTGAACCAAAATATCAGGATTCCTGTTCCTGCAATATTGGCGACGATATTCGTATGTTTTTATAATTACTTCTTCACTGAAAATACTTCAACGAATAAGCACAGATATTTATTATTTTTTTTATTTCATCTATAACAGTGTTAACCGTTTATTTTAGGTTTAAATGTGCAATTCAACATTTTTGTTCCTTCCAAAAATGATTTAAATATGTACAAATATTCTTCTCTATTTGTCATGTATTGTTTATCAAAAAATCACACATCTTCACTTTATGTTTTTGTCATATCGTATTCGGTAAACATTGACTATAAGCTATTTATTAAATGTTGTTTCGCAACTACCTAGTCGACATTCAATTTAACCATAATGCTATTAAATCCGAAAATAACTGTTGTAGTTTTTCAAATTGAAAATTTTAACAATACCAAAAATTTCTTCCGATACATTTAACGACAACTTATTTTTATTGATATATTGATATTTGTATAAATTTAGTAGTCATGCCTCTTATAAAAACGCTTGGTCCGAATTTGTATTCAATTGATTGTGTGTCGGTTTAAAAATTCGAAAAAAAACTTCAAACGATAAAACAAGTGGTGAAAATAATAGTGTTTTATATAAATCTTCAAGAAGACCGTCATTTGTCAAGGACTATCTTCCATAATAAATGATGTATAGTTAGTTACCTTATCTGTATGTTTTTTCTTGAGAAAATATATAAAAAAAGGTTTTCCTTCAATGTACCCATTTTACTTGAGATAATAATTTAACGTGGCTTAATTTTTTTTGTTGGTCAGTATAATATTATTTTTATTTTTATGTTGAATATATAACATTTTGATTTAATGATTATTTTTCGAAAGTATAAACTTTCTAATACAAACAACCTTAGACATATTTACATCTCAAAGTGGGACAATAAATTGTTATTTTATTGTAATATTACATTACACAGGAAAATATTACATAATATTACATGTATAAATAAGCACTATTTCAAACTTATAATCTACTCCACTGTGTATTTATAAATACAAAGAGCTATTTTATTTAATCCCTTTTCTCAATAACTTAATAATGATCTGGATATTATTTCAGTTAAACAAATAATACTTTTAATATGAGACATATTGTAAGGAAATTGTATCATGGTATTTAATCATTATTGTCGAATATCCAGATTATGGGAAATATCGCCTTTGTAAAGGTACACTAGTCCCATAATGTTGACAGGGATATCATGCTTAAATAATAGTATATTATTATTTCACACTTGACAATAAGCTATGGTCTACAATATCATATAAGATTTTACATATACTATTACAATATAACGAGTGTAACAACATATCTGTCATTAATTAAAAAAATATAACTACCACTGAATTGTTTCTAATTACATAAAATAGATTATTATTATTAACTGTTGGGAAATTAAAGTTTATTAAAGAATCAGTTTTTATCAGCTTTTCAATCAGCCAATTCGACCATTATATTAATAATATATCAACATTCGTAAGTTTTCCTTACTCATGACTTATTTCATGGAAATATTCAATACTTATAGCGCTTATCGTGTTGCGTAAAATACAACAAGCCGTATAAAGGTTTACCACAAACCATAAACAACTTGGTTAAGTATATTATTAACAAGATTAACCTTCAGCTTGTAAAAATGTTAAAAACTTTTTACTTGTTTATATCAAATCTTCTAATTACTTTTGTAAATACATTACTCTTTGAAAGAATTTTTATAGCCGCTCAAAGAATTTGTCGTGCCTACCCATTGCTGTGAACATAAGAATACTTCTGATAATTCTCAAATAATAGCCCGAAATTTTTTTTCAGTTTTTAAGAAATCGCGTTAAATCGATGTTGAAATAGATTGCAAGGAAATTGCTATTGTAAATATACCTTTTTCTCTGGATATTTGGATTGAGTTCTGGAGAATGGTCACATTAATCACAATGATCTGTCACTGACTGACTCTTTAAACTTTAAGCCACATCACTCGTACTATGTACGAATGGGGCAGGACTGTATCAAAATTTCAACGAAATAGTGACTACACAATTCATCAAATGTTAATTTAGTAGGGGTTTTTCTGTATTATATTTTAAACAAAAATTATACGTGCCAAAGGTGCCCTTAAGCTTCTTGTCATAGTATATTCTTAGTTGTATTTTTTAAAAAGCTAATCAATTTCTCTTAGTTTCTTTCAAATATATACTATGCATAAATATATTTTCTGACTGTAATGTCATTAAATTAAATTATAAGAGTTGAAACCAAAATAGAGTTTTAATTAAACTTCTAAATTCAGCTGAATAATCCGTCTCCCTTTTGAAATAGGCATTGCCCAAATTTACTTCACACTTGACTTACGAAAGGTTGCTGTAGATACACACTTTTTATTTATATTATAGCGAGGTAAAAGAAATAAAATTGGGAGGACTCGAAAAAAGTGTCCGGCTACCCGTGAGGCGATTAATCTTTACAAGTTTTCTTGCATCTCAGCAATAATTAAATTTTACTTGAATATTTGAGTAAAGTTAGCAACTTTCCAGCAGTTAAAAATTCTTCCAAGTTATCATGACAAAGTTCCATTTTATATTATAAAAATATGTATCTTCTCTCCGTTTTCGTGCTGCTAAATATAGTTCACATTATTTATTTTTTGATTATTAAGTTTGTTTTTGGTTTCAAAATATTGATCCGTCGAGGGTATAAAAATAAATAATTTAAATTCAACATTAACCCTAGATTATTTAAAATATTATTTTATTTAATATTAAATTTAATTTATTCATATCCTAAAATATAATAAACATAACTCAATACCTGAATATATAAAGTATTTTTTTCATGTATTAAATCACTTATAATTACTATTTCAATTTGAAACAAAAAACGCTCTTTAGTTTACATCAGACTTCTGCTGATAAAATAAATGTTTATCTTTATAATAATTTGAGATAAAATCTTAAAGCTTCAATTATTCAATAAACATTGCCTTTGTTTTTTGGTGCGATGTACAGTTGAAAGTTGCACGTGTTCCACATGTTTCATTATTAACATTAAAAAAATGATAAAGTATTAAGCATTTGCAAAGAAAGCTTTTCAATAATCGAATTTTAAGCGATATTTTATAATAAAAGATTTAAGACGACGTTGTTCTTTTTGTCATTTTGATGTATCGAATTTTCACAAAAAGAATACAATTTAATAAAACATTGAGGTGTACAAATAAGTTCTTTCATTTCCTGCCATGGCCAATGTCTTCATATAAAATATCTATGTGCAGAATACACTCAAAGCAACCTTGCATAAGAGCTCTCTTGGTTCTTATCATTTCAGGTGAAGAGGCTTCGCTTAAAAATAGACGACAAAATTAAAATTCAGGAATTCTAGCAGAAAAAGGTTACCTTAAATTTTTGAAAGTTCTCGAATTAATATCTTGAATGAAGCATTTTTGTGATACTTTGTCGTAAAATTAGTTCTACGGCTGCTTTAAAAAACATCAAACATTTTAAAAAGTAAATAATTTGATCTTCTGAACTTGTTCCATATTTTCTGCTTTGAATTTACATGATTTTATTATATTTCAGTTAAAAGCTTTAGACTTACAGCTTTACATCTTTAAATTTAATGATGGTTTTAACAGCCAGTCTCAGAAAATTTGGGGAAATATTGTCGATACCATCATATTTAAACTGCATATAATACAAGGATTTTTATATGGATTTTGTTTAATCTAGTTAAATCTATTTTCAAAATCTTTGCGTCCCACCATTGAATAAAGATAGCTTACTTACGAGTAAGTAAACATTGAACTACATTTCATTAATATCACAATATTTATGTAGAAAAAAAAATTTGAATCTCAAAATTAATTCTGATAATGTATTTATTAACATTGAAATAGAAAATGTTTTAAGCGGGGATTAAATAAATTAATGAATCCTTGAGCTTAAAAATTAGCGTAAAAATGTTATGTTCATTACTTAATGAACAGTGATGGAATAATACAAAATAATATAACAAAATGAAATACAACAACATTTAATATTGATGGCTGAGAATAAGATATTTCTCAGATTTTATTAGGATAAGCTTATTTTATTTGAAAGAATAAACCGTGTTTAGTTAAGAATCACGTAATGTTGCCATTTCGTACAACTTTGACGTTAAGAGGACATCCGGAGGTCGAACATTAATTATTTCCATGCCATTGAGCAGAATGTGTACGCTAAAGTTCGGTTATTAGGGTTTGAATATTGGTTCATAAGAAAATCTGAAAACTTACAAATTAAATAAAAGTATCGCGTTCAGTGAAATAAAAAAACAAAAATAAAAAACCGAATTGTGGCTTTATTTAAATTAGTTTGATTTTCTAGAACACAGAGAGATTTTTTTCGAATTATAACTGAATCAAGTTTTTCTTGTATATCTGGTTTATGTCGACTTACATAAAAATGCAAATTTCTAATGTACTGACAAACACAAAAACTTTTGCTTTATTTTATCGCAAAAACAATCACGAAGTACAAAAAAATTATCTCAAATCACACAATGATTTATTATCAACGGAGAAAGAAATATTTTAAAAGATAATTTCAAAATTTAATATTATACAAAGATAGTGACTTAGCTGATACTTAAATAGTGCCCGTTTAAAGGACACGGCGAACTAGATACTAACTTCACTATGAGATGAAATAAAAAGATTTAGAACTTTTCCAAAGTTGTTTTTCTATTTATTTTTTTTATACTATTTGTATTATAATTTGATTTTTGTAATTTATGATCATTAATTTTCATCAGTCTTCGGTGCCATTGAAATAAGTTTACGCACTTCAGTGACAGAGGTTATTGACTCGAATTCTATAATTGTTAAATATTTTGGACAAAATTTAAAATATATTTGATATGGTAAGTATAAAAAATAGTTGAATAATTACTGTTTTATATTAATTATCAATTAAAATACTGTTAAAATAAATCACAATATTATGAAGATTCAAATACTTTAGATCTAAAGTGAATATTTTTACAATTTCATGATAAAAACGTACTTTTTTCACAGCGGGTATGGTAAAGAAAATATTTTATTAATATATTCACAAGTAAATTTTTACTATCAAACTGAAATCAAAAGGATCTATTATTAATTTAATTTTAAATGTTTTCATATGGCAATTAATTAATATAATGAATCATTTGTGTCACATTGTTTATTTATAAGTAATTAATAAAGCCCCAAAACCCGATTCTTCATTATATAAAATTTCTCCTTTATTACATACCAATCAATATTAATATGCCAACGCAAACAGCGCGAGGTGAGGTAGACCGTAAAAATTAATTGATGACAGCTTACAACAATGGTTTAATTGGGCTAAAGAATTTCCTTTCGCTGTAGAGAGAATCACGAAAGGGTGAATTTTAAATAATAACTTTGCTTTATGATTCAATTAAAAGAAAATAAATGAATCTTATGAAATATTTATCCAAACAATGTCTTCGGTTATCATTAATCATCTGTACAAGACAGCTTTAGTTTCGGTAACTTTTGTTGAAAGAATCTCTTATTGTTTGGCAAGAAAGTATTTCGACTTTTCTGTCCAAGTAAACGGAAATAGATTAAAAAAATGAACTCATGGACACAAAATTTTGATTCATTGTTTGTCGATACAAAATGGGGGTTTTTCGTAAACGCTACATCATTTTATTATTTATTACATAAAACATCGTATCATTTACCACGAATAATATACCGAGAAAACAATTTTTGTATCGATATTATAATTGTTTAGCATAATGGAAACTTTTTAAGTTTAACAAAATATATGTCAACTTTATGATATACAATTACATTAAGTATCCAAACGTAAGCTCGTTATGTGTCACACTACTTTGGTAACTTTATAAAAGTAAACGTCATTTTCTATACGTCCCTTTTATATTAAGCATAATAGAGATTGACAATATTGAAGGTGTGACTACTGGTTGAATTAAATTTAATCATACGTGACAGGCTTAGAAAAAAGGTTAATGCCATCGTTTCTAGATTCTATTAGGAATAAACCTTATAATATAATCAATACGCTAGATACACGAAATGTTAAAAAAATACAGATCTTTTGAAAATATATATATATATTCATTATTTTTTACGCATTTGATTACTAATAAATTCTAAAAATATGCCTTATCGTTCATTTCAAAAGTTGATTTAACATTTTACTTTATTTGTATTGTATCACATAGATAATTGTATTACGATCATGAAAAAAATTAAATAGTATAATTATCAATGCTGATATATAACGTTTTTTTTTACATCAATCCACATCACAATCAAATCGAACCTAGTGAATAATTGAAATAATATTTTTGAAAAATACTCAAAAGTTTTTAATCTAATTAGGCATGTCATTGAGTTGGTAAATTAGTCTACTGTGGCTATACATTTAGCAAACATACGATAGCTCCAAAACTTTTCGTTTTAACATCGATGTCGTTTACCGAATTAGGACCATAAACATTCGAAAGTAAAAACAAAATTTTACGTGTGCATGTTGATGTGTAATCATAAACTTTGATAATATATGAAAATACGGATGTATTATAAACACTGAGCTTTTTAACAACATTTTATTGAAGCACATGTTAAATATTGAAAACTTTTCGGTTACTGGATAAAAAGTGTACGCATGAATTTATTCGTAAATTTTAAAACAGCTAAAAATAATTACACGGTTCGACGAAGGTTTTTTAATTCTATCGTAAAATTTAGTTTTGATTATAATTTTACTATGAATAATAAACATTATATTTGAATAACTGAATTCAATTAATAGTTTTATTTTTTGGGCATACATAATTCTCAACTTTAAACTTTAGCAAGCGTAAATATTTCTACCAACAATATTAGAAAACAATAAATAAAATTTTCTAGACATATTTAAAAAATGTATTTTGATAGGATCCACATAATTTATAAGCATATTGAAAAAAGCTTAGCAGAAAGAAGAAAATAGAATTTACATTTTAATCTCAGCTTATATTGTGGCTAATAACGATTTTAATTATAATCGTCTTAAAGTAAAGGAAAATAAAGTCCCGGTATTCTGAAATATTTTGACGGAAAACACCGCAATATGAGTACGTTTTTCAGTATTTAAATGAAAGCTAGCGGTTTCTTTTTATTAAAATATATTTTATAAAAAAAACTGTTTACAAGGAGTCTCGAAAACTTTTAGTTTTCATTACTTCGCTTTAGACGGTTTAAGAATTTCGAGTATTTCATGGCGTTTCTTTGATGAAAATTCTCACTTCGTAGATTTAATTTTTTTCATACTAGTTGCAAAGTTAAGGCGTAAGACCTTGTTAAATTAAGTTTTTAAAATGTACTTATCTCGTAATGCTAGGGTTTTAATAAAAAAAAATCGTATTGTATCTACTTGTGTGATATTACAGATGGAATAATAACGACGTTACTTAAAATTTTCCACAATTGTTAGTTGTATGATATACACATATATATTTTTTCTATCTTAGCTGATTCTTATACGGTGCAATATTTAATGACAAATATTCTTAATCAAGTTGAAAGCATTTTTCAGGATCTGTATGTAATAATGTTTAATTATAATATATTGGTCTGGATACAGACATCGCTTTAAGAATATGAGGTTGATTAAGGATTTTAAACGACTAATAAATTTTACAAACACATAATCCGATTTATTATCATCTCATCTGCATAAATTGTACCCTTTTTACATATTTTGAATTACGCTATAAGCACATGTGTAAATAAAAACCGAGTGTACTTTCTAAATATATCACTGTTTATTTTTTAACTAAATCCATATAGCGGTGATCTATAAATTGATATGGTCAATACATTATTGTCAACGTTTTGCTACTTCTAATTACATTTATATGGCCAATAGTTATGAAATATAATATTAAAAAATAAATATCATGTTTGAAAATTCACAAAATTATATTTTCAAATAGTTTTATTCTAAAATACCAGTAAAATTATATGATGACATATCGTGTTTTACATTATTTCTATAATGTAAATTTATACAATAAAATGATGACAGAAGGTATGTATTTTTTTTCATTTATATTGAAGTTGATTTCTCGTCTTTTCACAAACTTCATAAAATATAACATATAAATGTGTTTGTTTTCCGTTCGGCATTTATTTTGACTCGAGTTGTCGCATATGAAATGGCAGACTACGCCTCATATATCACGACGAAAAAAAGTGTTACTCACAGAAGAAAAAAAAAAGTAGAAATATTTCATCACTCACAATTGGCATGTGTGTTAGCTGCCACGGTGAGCACAGTATGCTGAATGTCTTCATTTTCGTCCACTTCCGCCTCGTAGAGCGCCTTATCGAAATAAGGAGGGCTGTCGTTCTTGTCCGCAATCCCCGTTCGGATGAATTTGGTCACTGAAATACAAAAAAACACTTACTTCTTTTATTTCGCCTCATCAAAGACCTTTTATTCTCTTCAAGTATATTATGTATCTTTCATCACGCATAACTGCGTTTGTATTCTGAGACAGAAATGTTTTTACTGTCACTCATTAACATAATAAGTCTACGCTACAAAATATAAGAAGCCTCATTTTAAAAGAATACAACGATTATTAATATTAAGATAATTACACATTTATTCAGATGTTAATAATTCATAAAATTCACATATATTTTCTTATTTAATATTTAGATATA
>JAGVSQ010000935.1:0-32974 GCA_022683975.1 Rhyacophila evoluta
GACCGACTTGAGTAACTCTTCCCGCTCCGTACACATTCTTGGACATTCCCACAGTTTTGATACAGTAAAACCTTGATATAACGAACAAAATATCCGTACGTATATCATACGTCATAAAATAGTTGGAAGAAATTGTTTTATGGCCAAAATGTAGGCATAGATTTAGAAGGGATGGAATATCTTGATTTCTGTAGAACAAAACAGGATAATGCGCGAGAAGAAGTGTCTGAGGAAAATGTTTTACAGTGGCTAGGAGTAGATGTAGGTAACACATCATGACTGAAAGTTAAAAAGCACATGAAGTTATCTTTTAATGTTTTATAACATATTCCTAATTTTCGACAGTTGATTATAAAAGAACACCAGACCTTAAAGGTGCTAACAAATCTTGATTCTCTTCTTGAACTAATAATAGTAAAAAAAACCGATTTTTACACAACGGACGACACCTCTTTAAGTTCTTCTGCATTAGTCCGTTAAAAAAATAAGATTCATCAACAACAGTTAATTTATAAAATCCGCCAAGTGATGTTATTGTATACTAGTTTTCATCTTCCAAATTTATGAAGCGTTTGCTTTCATATTTATTTATAGTCGCTTATATTAAGTATGGCGAAGCCATTTGATTATAGCACGCTTACCGACGTGTTCGAGCACTATCCTATTCAGCAGTTACTATGGACACAGATTGTCTATCTCAATTTTGGCGAGTTTCAATAAGCCACAGCTGTGTAATTAATTACAAATTGGCTATTCTAATCAAGTATACAATGCCTCTGAAGTTATTTTCATTGTGTTACTCGAAACTGTTTTCGTACGGTACATTTTAAACTATAGAATTTACAAATAAATAATCTATCATTGAATATTGAAACGTGATATTAGATCACTGTTTCCTAAACTAGGTTTTTGCGACTGTTAGATCTTGTCTTACTGTACCAAAATCTACAGTGCTGGACCCCAAGCGTTCAATTAAATATGTATGTTTTAAATTAAAATGTGCTAGATCAATTATTGTAATTAACTATATAAATACATCTGTTATGTATTAAAGGTCAAATAATATAAATAGTGCAAGAAATGAAAAAAACAACGATAGAAACAGAGACGTGACATTTCAAGGCAAATAATATTGAATGACCCAGTCACTGTGACAAGCCGTTTAGAATGCTTCCCCTTTTCACCTCCGAGACGTAATGCCATCATTTAAATGAGCGATTGACGCCTTTCAACACAAATCGACTGTGGAAAGGCAAAAGGACGTAACCGTCGTAGAACAAATTTCACAGGAGGCACAAAAAACGTTTATTTAATGATTTTGAGCCACAGTCAAAACATTACATTAGCAAAGCCTTGAAGTGCATTATGACTGAACTAGTATTTTCTTTACTCAATATGATAATAATTTAATAAATTGTTTAAGAAAACCCAATAAAATTGATTATTAGGTCGAAGCCCATTTTCCTGGCCGCAAATTTCACAAGGCATCATTATTCAATCTTAAAAGCTAAATTTAGCCACAAATTAGCCATTTTCAGCTTACATCCTTTTGATAGAACGTGTATTAAGTTGTATACATTCTGATTATCGAATAAAAGCTATTTAGAAAATTGAGGGTTATAATATATACACACGCACATGTCTGTCCTAGATTTAAAATAAAATAATTATATCTGTCCTTTGTATTTCGTAATGACATCGTTATTATCATAGGGTTTTTTTTATGCGGAACACACTAAGTATGAAAACCTTTCAATCAGTATACTTATAATTATAACGGGCTTATTATACTTATAAAATATAAGTACTAGTCATTCACCATCCATCACGGAGCTGTTATTACTAATCACATATTTAGTCCCTTTGGACCTTAAACACATTTTAATATAGAAGAAGTAGAGGTCATCGTGCAGTATTGTATGTTTCTATACGGAGTTGTTTTTGTGTTAAAGATAACTCTGCGCGCACAGTGCGGAAGTTCAGTCGTTCAGCATTCCAGACAAGTTCTCTGTGGCGTATGAATTTCATCAAAACTCGCCCACGGCAGGCAGACAGACCGTGACAGTCAACGAGTGAAATTGAATGGTACCGGAGAACCGTCAGTTGAACGACGAACTTCAGACCTTCCTTTGCTTGCGCGTAGGGTAAATCATCGGTTTCTCTCCAAGTCTTATACCAATACAGACCTCCAAAACGTGGAAATGTGTCCTAATATATTCTCATGATCTAACGTTTCGTTACTAGCCAATAGCTCAAATGGTAAATTCACTTTTCACTTACACCATCCGCCAGGTCTCCCACGTTTACCGCGGTTCCCAAGATTTTAGTTTACGTCCACTGCTACCATTCCAACTGGAATGGGAGATCTATATCCTGCAACTATATACACATCAAAGACGTGTTAATTTATATGCAAATAACTGACCTTTTCTACTGATTTATAAAGGCGCGTACGCATCCACGCGGCCACGGCACTCACATCAATATTATTTAATGTAGATTGTATGGATTGTAACATAACATACTATTTACAACAAATTTTCGTCAATCAACTGCATAACCTGTCAAACATTTGGTCTGAACGATTAAATTTCGATTTTTTAATGGAGCTATGGATCTTTAACTAGCGACCGCCAGAGCCAAAACGCCATGCATTATATCTTAAATCGAAAGTTTATAAAAAAAAACGCAAAAGGACGCCCTCGAATTTATTATATCATTTCTCGAACTTATTAAGTTCTTATTAGTTGACCTCGCCGATTATTAAAACTTCTGTGTATTTTATCTTGAGATATTCTGTTTTAATGTTAATATTACATCAGACAACGTTGCAGAAATCGATACTAGAGGTATTAATGTTCCATTGAAAGATCTATTCGCTTTATTATTTAACGGCGTTATGCAATTACACATATATGAGTTGAATGTCCGGAAAGAGTGAAGTACACTTTTTATATGGAATGTTTAGTCGATGATTTGGTGAAGCTAACTTTAAACCAATAAAACAATCATTTATTCAGTAGATACATATTATGCCGACGCTTGTATTGTAAATTGCGCCCACTTTAAAGGCAATCCATCGAATATTTAGATTGGAGGTACGTAAGTGGACACATTTATAAGTTGGAGCATCCGGCAGTTATCTATTCATAACTGGGCAATTGATCGTGCGGACAATAGCGTGAGTCTCCAACAAGAAATGAAAATACATCTCACCCCTAATGGTACTTCAATATTTACCACAAGGGCGAACCGATTCAGATTGTGCACCGAACAAGAGCACATGAATATGATGGGCGCCTTTTTATAACACAAACGAAATAAATTTTCTACGCGCTGTGATATTTGCATAACTTAAACAAGTATACAATAAACATATAAGATTTTATGGCTAGAAAGTTAGGCGCGTGCATTAATATATTTATCAATATAACTACAGAGGGGGGAAGACGCAAAATACTTTTCCCACAAGGGCGCCTCCTACCCACGTCGCGACACTGATTTACTGTTACATATATTTTTTTCCTTGATTAACGATAGAGAGAGCATTGAGAGTGTCGACCGTTTTAGATACCTGGGGTATACATTGCGGAAGGTGGCAATATAAGTATGAATAGTTGGGACAACCTTCGATTTCGTGCGAAATGTCTGGGACTCTAATCTGTACAAGTCAAAAACCGAAAACCGCCTGTTCAGTGCAAGCATTAGTTCAATTCGGTTGCGAGAGATGGTACCCTACCAAGGCCTAATGCAACCGTATATTAAGCTTTGAGGACAAAAACCTGCGGCAGATTCTGGGGATACGTTATGACTGAGAAAAAAGAATATACCGTGAAGCCACTCATTCATTAGTGAAAACGTGAAACTGTGACGCTGGACTTGGCTTGGCTTCGAATACCTCAAGAGAATCTTCATTTGACCTGCCTAATCTTCAAGCTGACCGGTTTTCGGTGTTCTAAAAGGCCGGTAAATGTTAGACACAGTGTATTTAGAGGTGGAGGCTCGGCCTGGGAGGGCGCAAGAGTACTGGCGAAGAATGCTATACTCTAGAAGAATATCATCCAAAAATAATATATTTAAAATAATTTATTATCTCTTCGATCTCATGTTGTACGTATAAATCACACAAAAGATTTAAAAGCTTAAGTGAAATAATAAATTACGAAAAATATTACGTTATGATTTGAAGTGGTCACTCTAACCCATTTGTCTTCTGCAGTATCGATGTCTTTGAACGTTATTCAAGATATTCAAAACAACCTAGAGTAAGTTAGTACCTGTAAATTCTAGAAAATACAATGTAGTCTAGCAAAACAAAGGGATTTATGGAAGCGATGAGGAAAGGAAATGAATGTATTAAACTCTTACGTCCGATTTGTTTATACTTGAAATTATGTCGCTTTGGTAAATCTGTAAAAAACGAGAAATATTTTGTTTGTGTTATAATGGAGGCTTTTATATGGGATTTTATTTTTATGTTACGTTATGTGTTATGAATTTTGTTGCAAAAAGATGTGTTTTATAGTAGACTTTTATTAACTCATTCTTTACTGCCACTTAAAAAAACTGGTACATAACACTAGAATGTCAATTACCTTCAAAATACGAATAAGGTTAACATGTGAAATTATTAAACTTACATGCACACCTTTAAAATAGATTCAACCTCATTTCTACGATCAAACTTAATTTTACTGTGTACTGAAATAGGTTATTATTTGCGGCAGTACATTTATTTATTTATTTATCTAGTTCTCGGTTCAGGCGGATATTGTATCTCAGATCTGATAAATAGTGGGGGCTAGGTTCTAGATTTTGAAAAATGGCTTAATAAAAACGCATTGATACGATAAACAGGGATTTTGTTGTATTATTAATGTTGATTTAAAAAAATCTGATTTGGTTAGTATACAAACTATGACATAAATGATAGTGCGTATTCATGTAAACATATATTTACGATTAAACAAACTTCATTGGGTATAATACGTATTATATATTTTTGGTAAAATAACATTTATATTTTACTTATTTTATCAGTGATTGCGTTATCACTATCTGAGTCACTCTTGTCACATAAAAATATCTCAGAATAACAATAACGCACGCATATATTTTTTAAGTATATTTAATTTTATGCATATATGTATAAATTAAAATGACAACAGATTCAAGACCGTATTTTACATAGGTTAGGTGTGTTAGGAATGAATAATCATTCTTAAAAAAGCTTATAAAAAATAGGGGCTTTTTAAGGAGGATTGATAAATATGTTGATGCAGATGTTTTTGAGCTATCCATATATCTATTGGCGATTTGATGCTGTATGTTACGGGTTCGAATGCTACATTTGGTTTATGAAGGATTTCAAAGAAATTCAACGATGCATGACTGGATACTCGATGTGTTAATACCCCTGAGGACCATGGACGTACATCTACGTCCTTGCATCTCGTCGCCTTATTTTCAAAGCCATTATTTTATTTTTTAATAAAATGTTTTTATATATTTATGTGGAAGTCATTAAAATTATATCATATATTTTTAGAATAGAAAAAAAAACGTAAACATCACTAAAAAAAAAATGGCATCAGCATTGAATAATTCCCTTATTCAAATTCTATAATTACTATGGTTTGCAAAGAAACGAATGATTATTTATATCGCTGTTCCCAGGAACACATAACATATCACATAAATCATTCCTATATGTTCAAATTTGTTCTCAAGTGTTCCATTGGGAGCGGCCACACGTGGTAATGTTATACACGCTCTTACCTATTTGTTCGTTGTTTGGAAATGAAATATCATTTTTACAAATCGGCATACCCAATTCGATTGGTTTTATAATATTAGTTGAATACATAGTTGTGAAAGAATTTAGTGTTTAAAACGTGTGGGCATAAAAAATTAATTCACTAATGAAAAGCTGAAAAATATAAGCTCTATAACCTGGAGATTCTTATATCCCATTTATTGAGTGGACACCTTCACTCTGTTGAGATTAATGACCTCATTTTTTGATAAGGTTAAAAAAAATGTGAATAGTTATGTACATCTGCTGTCTACACATTGTATTTTGTCACATATAACAAGAACGTATGTGTAAAATGGTATTCCACTTATCTTCATTTTCCATTGAAACACGAGTAGGAGTTTATGTTCCGATATCAATTTCACATGAATTTTATAACAGACTTGGCGAAAATCGATTTCAGTTATATGAGTCATAACGTAGTAAAGATTTGTATTGACATATGTACGCGTTTAACAATATTTTCTTGCTGGGCTTAACATGAATGCAAGTCGATTTGTTGTAGTCGGTAATTTGTAGAACATGGCTATGAGAGTTTTCTTGTGAAAGATTTCATTTAAAAATGTCTGGATTATTTTATACTTAATTTAATATCGCAATAAATTGTGGGAAATACGGTGGCGACATTTAAAATACAGCACGTATTTTGTATTTTGTTTTTTGTATTATTACGCCATTATCTAAACCAAGTAAGATGTTAAATAAACTCATGATAATCACTCAATAGTTAATATTAATTATATTCTATCGGTTCATTTGAACCCTGATTTCCAATTTACGGATTAGGCTACAGTAGCAGAGCTACAATAGTAAAGCGTCGGCAACAGAGATGCAAAATAGCTATAAATAGGTGAGTCCAGCAAGTTGTTGTGACGACAGCGTACTTACTCACTTACTCAGCGTGTATTTTTATAGTCAAATAAAATTGTCTTACAGCAGATTTACTAGTTTTATCTCAGTGTCTAATACTTTGAACTACCTGTTTTGTGACACACCGATGCATTTGGGTTTCCAACCGCTGATTTAAAATACACTGTACCGTTTCTAAGGTGGACATCTTCAGATCGCGTAGATTAATATGCACTGCTTACGGTACAAATGAGGTTTTTTAAAAAAATCTTCAAACTGGAGGATTCCGCATAATTTTCATTCAAAACGAATATCGTTATGTGATATTCAATGTAAAACAGAATTCTAATACGAAAAAAATACTAAAAATAATTCGTCTACATGTGATGTTAACACGAAAAGGTGGATTAAATTGGCTAAGCTGTTTTAATTTCGCGACCAACGCACCGCTGCGATGGCACAGAAAAAAAAATGATAAAGTACCCGCCTAGTTGCTTTTGGAGCCATGAATAATATATTCGTAATTTCACGTGACGAACAAATTCGATCGGAATCTCTTCGCAGGCGCACGAAACAATGAATTATTATAATAATACATCATTAGTAGATATCACGACGCATTGTAATGTCACTTTTCTTCAGAAAATATGGTACATGACGTAGGTTAATATTTATGGGGAACGGTGAACCACATTTCCCCCCACCGGCGTTTTAAATCGGCCTGAACTGTGAGTTATTTTTATTCGAGGCGATATTAGCGCTGTTCAAAAATAGTATTTTATGTGCGCTTTGTTTGCGGGGTCACCTACAAAATATTATAATAATATACACCCTTCATCATACAAACAACGGTAACTAACCAAAAGAAATACTGACGTAAACCGGGGAGTCACAAATGAACTCCTATGAAGTAAACCAACTGACACAGTATTTTTTTCTTGATTCCACACGAATGATTAATATTCTACCATAGAATTACTAAATTTTAAGGATATGGCTTGAATGTTATATTAAATTTACTTTAATATACCAGATTATTAATTTGATTGAGATTATTTCAAAATTTATTGAAACATACTAAATCTAAAATACGTCTTAAAAAAGGAAAATTTTATTAAAAAAATAGAGTATGCGTTGGTACTAATTTTTGTTTTTGAAAATTAACACAAATTTTAGTGAAGAAAACTCAAAATTAGTAAATAGGATTAGTGTCATATTTATTTGGGTATATTTTTACAACCATATCAACGAACGAAAGCATTTTTTTTATAAATGCAAAAACTCATTTTTTCCAAAAGACGTAAAAACTTTACAACTTCTTTAGTTTTATGTCTTTTCAAGATATTTGAAACGTACATATATCGAAACTTTTCCTAATACACATATACATTATATTATGTACACAAGAGTAATATAGAGTTATGAAGACTTATTTTGACAGGTTATTTTTCATGAAGATTGATAAACAACAAACCGCTCAATTCATCTAAGAATCGGTCCAGCATTTTTTTTTAATATTAATGTTTAATAGCTAATACAAAATTATTTAATACTAACAATAATTTAATTTAAAATATTGTTTATACAAGAATAAGTATTCCACCAAATACTTTTGTGTTTTTCAGTGTATTTAATAAAAATCTAGTCTATTAATTTTATTTAATTTCACACATATTATGCAGTTTGCAAAAAGTGTCATAACCCATTCATTACTTAATCAGTATTTTTCCAATTGATCTCAAAGTTATTCAAACACGATCTCCTCCAAACCAGACTAAAAACCATTGTTTCATAACGTAATGTATTGTATATTATTGTAATAAAAGTATTATATGAAGAAAGGATTTCAAACCACTAAACAAGCCGAGAAACTAAAGTAGAGATGTGCGGGACACATATTTAAGTGGCGCAGGATATGGAGACAAAGTGGATAAAAAAATAACTGAAAAAATCTGTTGTGAAAAATAATCTGAAGAGATAAATCATCTCAAATCTGTATGTATGTAAACACATATATGTCTATGTATGCAAAAAACTAAAAATATGAATATGTTGCTTTTATCCATAAAAATTTTATCTTGTTTGGATGCCAATAAAAGATAAAGCGGTGTCAGCATAAAATTTACAAACAAATGTTTTTCTGATTTAAGGATTTATTTTATATTTCATAACACTCGTATAACAATTAACAATTAATATTGAATTTTATATAAAAGTAATCAATTGTTCATTTCACTAATGGAGCTTTTGAATTTTCACAAAAAACTGCATAACAGAGTTCTAGTTATATTGCACTAATTTATGTTGTATTCATTTAAAGACTGCGGATTATAAAAGTAATGCACAAAAGCACTTTATTCACTACCGTACACAAAACTAGTTTAAATTTATAGGGAGACTTTGTTATCGTGGATATTCAGATGAATAATTAATTATTCATGCATCACAATAGCTATTTTCCTAAAATAGGCGTTTGTTTTTACCATTACTAAATATCATAATGGATCCAATATTAGCTGTAAGCAAACACAGAGCTTTTATGAATTATTTTAATTATAGAGAGCTAAAAACTTAATTACTGTACATTTTTATATCAACTTTCTGATAAGATATTTGGATAAAAACAGAAAAGAATATTATCTGTATACAGCAACCATTATGTCATTCGTTGAGTGGTGTCAATATCGCTAACATGGCTAACAATAGAGAAAAATGTTTACTATAAATATATACCAACAATTATTGCATGCGTTGAGTAATCTCCATATTATGTTAGTACTAAATAAAAAACCTGCTTATTAATGGAATGACCATTAAAGAGAAAGAATGTAAAATTTTCATTCACATTGCAAGCTAAGTTTTTTTATGTTATTTTCGGCGTTAGGCTCCTGGAAATTTATGCGGCGTGCTCTACGTTCACTGCGCCACGGTGTGAGTGCGTGACTTAAATATATTTGGATCATTACATTGCAAGACCGAAAATTGTCAAAAAAATATGCATCTTGTAATTTTATATTTTTTTGCACAATTTGTGGATCTAGACGAGACAGCAAAACCTTTTAAAGCTTCCATAAATGTTGAAAACGAGCTTGATGTCGATTTTATGTTTTGTATATATATTTTTAACTGCATTAATAAAGCGGAGATATCTTCGTTTATTTTTAATGGTGCAACGATAAAAACGAAGCGATTTTTTCAATTATTTCCAAGCGGACATAAAAATCTTTTTTTTACAACTGACAACATTACAGATTTCTTGGATGGAGTCCAAAAGGCACTGCAAACAATGTTAAGTGCTCATTGGTGTAATTTAGTATGTAGGAAAAGATATTTCACGTACCACGTAATAAGGCGCCAGATAAAAATCTTTTAGCAAGATTTGAATTATCGGTTGTTCCAGTAATATAAAATATAAAAAATGTGAGCGTGGGTTGAATGTAAAGTAATGTATGGATTTTTTTATTGAAATAATTTAGCTATCTTATGCATCGTAGGAATAAATACTAATATAATATACGTATTGGTGAAAACTATGTTTGATTCCATTTATACTGTATAAGGTATAAACCGATTATCTTGTAGACATGCTAGCTTACTGTAATTTAAAACTATGTAGAAAGTATTCGTTCATGTTTTCTGTTCAACATACATGTGGTCTAATCGAGAATTCTGCCATTCTGGCGATATCGATATATTTATGTCCTTGTTGATCGAGAACATGGAGTATTTTTTATTCCAAAGTGTAAAAATAACCCCCTAATAGTGCCACTGAGGAAGGCAATGGTCGTATTCTTCCGCCTGGTGAAAATTGAGTTTGAATGAAGGCTATTTTATAGAGAGTATATAGTAGAAACTGTTTAGCCAACCCAGTAAACCCACTTTCATTTCTTTCTCAAGTTTTCTATTTAAATTTGCTTTATTTTTTTGCATGTTTAACTTATATTATTTGGATATACTTTTTTAAATATTTTGAAAGATTGTTAACTAGTATAAGAACAAAAACAGACGTTAAAGTACTAGGGCTAATGTATATAAATCATTAATAACTGTAGAATCAAACCCGTATCTTTCGGCATCAAAGTAAATTACATATACTATAAATATAGTCGATATTTAATATATAACATACATAAATATAAATATTCAAGTTGTTTTTTTTAAAGGATGTGTGTATATCGTAAAAAAAAGTATATTATACAAGGATGGAAAACCCAGATTACTAAAAATAAGCCATAATTGCCATTTAAATTTATTACATTGGTTGAAAAAGTAATTCATCACATTGACATTCAAATCTTTGTAGATATATTATTCTTTTACAAATTCCGTATCTAATTCTTGAGATATTAAGTTAAAAAAAACAGTGTAATTACCACAGTATTGTTATCTTACTAACCAGGTATGAAGAGATATTTTTCATAGATAAAAATCATATCTTTTGTGTGAAGCGATATATTTTGTCGTCATATAGAAAGAATTACAAGCTGCAAGTACATATTTTAAAACATTAGTTAAAAATATTGTTTGGTTAAGAGGTTGATTACAGTATAAGTAGAGTGTATAATTATAATAATTCCACTATTTGATTATATAACTAGTAAAAACTATTTGTGAATATTGTTACTTTAGAAAATAAAACCCAAAAGTTATACGATAGAAATAAACTGAAAACATATTAATTGATTGGTAAGGAGTTATTTGTGTTCCAAAGAAATCACTGCAAAATTAACGTAGATAAATACGGTAACTTTAAAGGACAATAATTATTTATTTTGACTTTCAAAATACCCAAGTGTCCCCTAAATAGGGAAACTTTCCCGCTTAAGGGCCCGAATTTAATTCCCTAATATAAATTCAAACGTCGGCGCATTTGTTCGTTTTTCCTCTGCCAACAGTTTCCCCGGTTTTCTTGCAACTTTTCCGAGACCGACGCCAAAGTCAAAAAAGAAAAGTTAATTTTTGTTAAGTGTTTTCAGGAGATATCTTGCAAGTGTGAATCTGCTTCGCGAATTGAAAGTTATTTAATTGTCGTTTGACATCTAGTGCGTTTTTTTTTAGTTTTAAACTTCTCAATGTTTTCATAATTGTATAATGCAAATAAATATTGTATTTTGTTTAGTTTACGATGTAGTCTTTAATATTGAAATATTTATTTATTAAAAGATCACACAGTGCATAACTTATAATATATGTAACTGCAAACGCAAATACTGAAAGGGTTAACAAATAATAGAACGTGTACAATTTAACTGATTTATTATGTTGCATTTTATTGTTTATGCAAGTTATACTTCATGAAAGAAGGAGATACATTGAAAAATAGACGTCGAGGAAGACAACAATCTGTACATTTTTTCAAGGTCATGACATTTTTGAAACAAAATTTATAATGACGGTAATTTTAAAACTACAAAAATCATTACATTGATAAGAATGTCTTTAAAAATAGTTTAAATATTGTTGTAAATATTATTTGGTGTAATTTAAAATGTTTTGTATATAAAACTAGTCTAAGTTTGACAGTATCAGTGTAAGTTAAGGAAAATAATATTTTTACATGTAGAAATAATACTTCAGTGTGATATTTCGAAATCGAAATTATATTATCGAAATACAGATGCAAAAATTTGGTAACCCTAGATTGACATCGATGGTGTATAGTGGGTGTAGTTTTGTACGGTAGACAAGTGAGTATTTACCACAAAAAATACTTTTTGTATGAAAATTTCACATTATTCCGGCCAGTAAACAAGCGATAGTTAATGAACCGATGTGAATTATTGCTCACCGATAGAATCGGCCGAGCGATTATGAGCATTACTGCGTATGGGCGTAAAGGCGAACACAAAATCGCTCAGTTTGAAAAAGGGAAAGTATTAAACTAAAGCGATTTTCAACGATGGGAAAGGAAAATGTTTTTTTACTTGATGGCCCGAGGGTTGCTATCCTAATTATATGTTTTCCCCGAACAAGTATAAAGGAAATATGTCTCATTAGTTTCTGGCGTATGAAACGTCAGATTTTTTTGTCGTGCTTTTTACATTTTTTGTATACAAATCTCACCTTAGACAACAATACGTCAGAATTCACCGCAACTCACCTATTTTTAATGGGGCAACTGTAGGTTTGTTACTCAATACGTTAAAACAAACATGATAGCCTTATTATATTGTAGATTGTAACATATTAAAGGAAAAAAATATAAATTTCACTAGTCGAAACATCACATAGAAAGAACCATTGAATGACCATGGTTATTTAGTAAAATATAGAAAATCATGTTTGCTATTATAATAAACGTATGCTTTTTAAAAATCGTCTCTTCAAATGTGGATCTTCACAATTATTCCAAATAGATTTTTTTCTATATGATTTGGTTATTAACTAATCTTTTAAACAGATTGAATAAGTTTCATTTTTTGATTTGTTTTTTTTTTAATGCAGTATAAGTGTTGATATACCTTAACAGATAATTGGATATTAGCCAATTGTTCAACCGATTGGACATCCAGTCCTGCATCTTGAGATTTAAAAAAATCTGTAACTGCAAGATTCGATCCCGCCACCCAGGCTCCAAAGCATGCGCGCTAATTACTGGGATATCGAGGAGGCAGTTGATATAAATACAAATAATATATATATTTTGCTCGATCATTATTTAATTATTTGATATACTGATGCGAAGAACGCGTTTATATAGATGGCATTTTAATGTATTAAAATTATATGTTTAATTAATGTTTTATGATTTTCATCTGCTGACAAAGTGCGCAAAGATGACATAATTTGATACAACCGTAAATCATTTATATTAATTATTCAATTTATTAATGAGTTGCTAACTCAACCAACTTGGAATAGAAAAGCGATCCAGGCATCGATTTTCTTTCTGCAAATAGCGAAAACAAAGAGAAAATAGCGGAATTCCTTTGTAGAGGAAAATGCAAGAAATATTAAAAGAAAATGATAGCAGTTTAAGCTGCCATTTATAAAATTCTTTCCTCCATACCTCGTCCGGTATACAGAGCTTTCTCTTCTTGTATTTGTTTGTTTCTTGTTACGAGGGACTTTCAAAAAGAAGACCAAACGCGAGTATATAAATGTACGGATTCTTTTCATTCCTGCTAAGCTTTCAGGCTATGAATAAACAAGCAACCGTATAAGTTTTCGTACACAAAATCCATCACTGTTGTATCTGACTTTATATGATTGAGATAAACTATATTGAACATGAATGCACGGTAAGAATATGGAAAATATCATTTCTGTTAAAGCATTATTAGTATTTTCAATATGTGTTGCGATATGTTATATATTAATTTGTATTAGTCATTGAATTTATCAAGAACCTTACGATTCTATCCCGTAAATATTATATATTCAGAATTATGAATTGCAGTTTAGATAACAGAAATATAGCTCATATACCATCGTGAAATATAAGTTAGCGATTGTGATATTTTTAAAATCGTTACAAAATTAAAAGCCCGAATTAAATTTCAAAAGATGCATCTTTATATCTCACCAGACACAGAAGTGAAGAGTTGAATTAAGTTACAGGGGAAATTGCGAGAGGAACACTGTGTGCTACATCGGTGAAAGCCTTCACGGTTGTGGATCATTTATTCTGGTTATCACTGGAATCACCATAAAGCCCAAAGCAACTTTGTAGTAAGCATTAAAGAGAGATGTTTACTATCAATACTGGTGTAACGATAGTATGATTTTCTTATTTGTAAAATAACGGTAGACTCCGCTCCGTTGTAGACCAAGTCACAATCTGACCTCCGTGTCTTTCAAGCTTACCAGATTTTGACATTTATGACCATGTGTTAGTCATATGCTCAACTCATAGAAAAATAAAACTACAAAATATTGTTTATGTATTTTCAGTAACTATCTAACCTCTCAACTTCGGAAAGAAGGTTAGTTAGTTAGTTAGATTCGTTTTAATTCAATTATTAAATCTACACAAACCATATGTCATTTTATTTTCCATAGTGATATTTCAAGTGTCCGAATATATATTGCTAGTACTAAAAATTCTCGTTAGTTGGGTAAATCTTCTTTATACGTGTACACTAAGCTACCGTCCAGTTCAACGAATTATGTGTAATTAATGAATTAGTGTCCAGACTTACTATAAAAATAACCGTTAATGAAGTCATATACTGTCATTAATGTGTAATAAAAATCATCTTAATAGATTAACTGCCACTAAAATGTAAGTTTATTATTGTTTAACTAAAAAAAGGCAAAATCGTATAACTTTATGATTTCTACCGACGGATACCAGTGATTTCAAAAAGGGAAGAAAGTGCGAAAAATATACATTTTTGTAATTTATCAGGACCCAAAAATAAGCAAAAAATTACATTTAAAACACAGAGCATCATTTATTTAGTCATTTATGTATAACCTTGAATACGTATTGTCAGCTACATAAGAGTCAAACGGTGAAAAAAGCAATGATCCAGCGTGGAATAGATGTTCCAAAAGAACGAGTTATGAAAAGTTAGCATGATGTAATCTTTATTTATACACTAAGAAAGTAATGGGTGATTTACCACTGGGACAATATCGGTGTTCGTCACACCACAGAATATATCAGGAATTACATAGATGGCTTTTGGGTATACAAGTAAAAGTTACAATTTACATCTGTGTCTTAAGAGTTTTATAATATTATATTTTCATTTATTATACTGGTGAGTAATTAACACAATATTTCAAAAATTCTTTAGTGTAACTTATTGGGACTCCCGAATCCGTGTCGAAATTTCCACACAATTTCACAGAATATATTGGGGATGTTCACTATCTGAATAACCTTCCAGTATTTTCCCTTTAGTTCTATAAAGATATCAACCTTTTTATACATAAGAAAGTTGCGAAACCACCCCGTCCGCCACCCGAGGCTATTATAGTTCGCCAAGGGATGCTCTTCTCTGTGGAAAGCACTTGTGTAAAGCCTCATCGCAGGGAAGTATGAGCCGAAAGCTTTATCAAGATGAAGGAACGAGCGAAATGATTTGTGAATGCCTCGAAGTTAATTTCCCCTTTTGAGGTTATGCGAAGATGGAGTTGATAATATGATGCGAAGAATCAAAACTGTTGATAAGCGATGAAGTTAGTGAATATGTGTTTACATCATAAACGACTCTGGAGATGGGGATACAGTTTAATTCGTATATTATACAACTAGATTTGGTAACATGAAATTTATTTTGGGAGGCATAAAAAAAAATTTCATTCTTATTTTGCAAATTTATATGCCCACATTTTTGTGTGTTTAAGTTGATAAAAACCCTGACTACAATGATTATATGTGATATTAAATATACTAAGTATGCTTTATGGATAGTTATTGTAATTAAAACATTCAATACCATATTAGTATGGCCATTAAACTACCTATGGACAGAATGTATGAACCTGTTGAATTACAGTTTGAATGTAAGATGGATTTGTTCTTAGTAAATTGCTTCTTGTGCCTCCGGCAGCAGAAAGATTGACGTGCGCATGTCGAAGCCGGGATTTTCGGGTTCAAATCATACAGCTGCAGGAGTTTTAAATATGTTAAACTATTGGATTATAAGTCTTATTGGTTTAGCAATTGGTTCGCAAAAACAAATAAAAAAAACTGTCACATGAAACCTGTCAATTGAAGAGTTCATTTCAGGACTATAATTATGTATAATACAATTATGACAATATCATGAAAAGTTGATATAGTTAACTAATAAGCTATAATTAAATTAATATGCCATATAAGATTTATTATATTTTCAGTCTAATTTTAGTTTCTTTCTTAAATTAATATAATATTATGAACAACTAAATCAAAATCGTAATAATTTTAGCAAGTAATATTTGTAGAGTTGTGCAATTATTTATAAATTTAAAAAAATATATTATAAAAAATGAAGAAGATAATTTGTTTTTAAAAAATTTGTCACATTTATTGTATAAACATAAATAACAACTGAATTTGTTATCGTTAAAAACCATAATAATTAAACTTATCATTAAATTAATGTGTTTAACATTAATTATAAATCAATACATTTTTTATAAAACAATTGTACTCATTATAAGCCAAATAAAAAAACTTTTGAATTATATTATAAGCCTTTTTTGACAGTGTGTTGATGTACATTATTTCGATGATTAGATTATCAGGTACATTTAGCTTTTTAAAAACCTATTGTATAATGATGTTAAGCTCTATTTTCATTTACTATCATAGTAACGCAATACAGTTATATTCGTTATAGCCGAATAAATTAAAAATATACCAATAAAAAGTTATACAAATTTTCATTATTAATTTTTCGTGCTTATCTATTCAATTATCGGTTGGTATTATAAACGACATTTTTTCGAATTAAAAAATTGATTGGAGACTAAGGCTCGACGGTAAAATAAACAAAACAAAGTGTATTTTTTAATTGAAATATCACGGAAAAGACCAGACTTACCGCAAGTTGACCGATTCAGCAGAAACCGCAGCAGAAAATACGACAGCGTTAATAAAATGTCAGACAATCATTTACCTGAAAACAACAAGAGAGAAAAATATTAATTTAAACGAAATGTCATAATAAAAAAGTTTAATTGTGACTTCGGAGACGAAACATAATTAAATTGTAGGCCATAATTAAAAATTCACGAATAAATTCATTTGAGTTGAGGGTTTTTCTTATATTGAAGGTAATTTTGGAATCAATTGTGACTTTAAAATGAACATTATTTTTTAATTTATTTCATAAGAAATATACCTATATTGTAAGAAGTCACAGATCTCTTTAAATAATATAATGACATTGTCATTATTTATGGGTTTTTTAGTGATACAGTGGTTAACTTAGGAACCCGTCGACCGTATTTTTACTTAATTTACTTTACTTTAAAAAATTCTCAAAACTGAAGCATTTTTTACGTATCTAATATCTTATATTCAATCTAATTTAAGGATATCTATTTTGTATAAGGTGGAGTATATTTTTTTACAACATGAATCTTGATATCTTGCTTATTACGAAAATTGCTGTTTAAAAAATTGCTCACGGATATGGGATTAAGACTTAAAGACTGCTAAAATAGTAACCAATGTTAGCAAGAAACGTAGAATTCTTATCATTATACGAGTATATATTTAGTCTTATTTAACTAAGCTACAGTAAGAAAAAAATAAAATAGACAGATTTCCTTGGCTTAAAAGTTCATTAGTTTTTTTGCGTTTGTTTAATTTCCATTGTTCATTAAATACAGTATCTTAAATTTTATTTTATTTTTTAAAATTTGATAAATCCAAGTATTTTTATGTCATATTGTGAACGTACTTAGTATTTAGAAAGTGTCAAAAACATATTAAAAAATAAATTGCTAATTAAAATAAGCTTGCATCATAACATATCATATCTAACAGTAGATTTGCCATAAAGCTAGTACTGTATAGTATTGACAGTAACAACCCAGATATTCTCAATGTATATATTGCAGTATTCATAATATGCATCTTATTTATTACAAATTCATGAAAATAGCAGAAGACGTGTATATAACATAACCACCTAAAAATAAATAAAAGCCGAAAAATATGACCGACTGAAAGAAAATAATGAATTTTCGATATATTGAATACCAACAAACAAATGAGCTTAAGAATATAAAAAAATCTTTGCAAACATTAAAGAATAAATATGGTATAAAAGAAAATTTCAGTTTTATATTTTTATTCAAAATATAAAGGATCTAATGTATTGAGTGACTAATAAGTTCACGAATTTATTTTATTTAACTGTGGGCTTAAAATTGCAACCTAATAAAACGTGCGAGGTACAAACTAAGATGTTTGTCATAGGATGGTATACAACCTAGGAAGCGTGCGATTAGAAATTTGCGCCATTTATTCATGTGTTGAGCGGTATGCCATTATTGCGCGATACTGCGTTCAAATTTCGAACGCGACAGGTTGATATATCACTAGTATGTTCATATATCCACAATATTTAAGTATCACTAGTGAATATTTGTTAAACTATAATAATGAAAAAATCCGAAAATTTCTAGACTAGAATAAATAAGCCATCATATTAATAATCTAGTCAAATATGCATTAAAAAATATTTCGTGACCATTCTTTCTCTCGCTTATCGCCCGTTTTCGTAAAATGTTATTACATGGAATGATGCGGTTCTGTGAAATGCATTCGCATGCGACAGGCTGAAATATCACCGTGCACTGGGTATGCTGAAGTTTCCGGAATGTTCGTGTATCACTAGTGTAAATAAATTGGCAAAAATTCAACGGAAGCATGAACAAAAAAATATATTTTATTGAATATTTGCCAGTAAAAAATATTTAATATTTGAGCCAGTGATTACTGTCTCTGAAAATAGAATCTTCACTATCAAAAAACTTGGCCGGGTATTAGGTTCCTATATAATTTGATCTGAAACTGTAGTATAAGGAACTATCAAGATTTATCTTTAACCTTTTGAATACTTAAAAACGATATATTTTTATTTGTGATAACAGCGAGAAACGCTTACAACGATATATAGCGTTCTTGCGTTTATTTTTTTAAATATAGCTTATGTCATGCTGAATCGAAATACGATGCACGTATATATAATACCTCTTTATATGTGTTTTTAATGTTTTAAATAACGACAAACTCATTATAATTATTATTATATGAGGTGTCATGTTATGAATGATTTAAACTAACAATTTGTAATATTCTTAAAATGTTAAATAAAGAATAATTATAAGTTATATTTAAAATAATAAATTCTTTATTTATCAAATAATTTAGAATCAGTCAAAAATATTAACTAAATAATTATAAATTTTCTATAATAAAGAATATAAAGCATTTATCGCTATAATTCTAGAACTTTGATAACCACCATAGCAGCTCAACGGTCTGACAAAACTTTGTCATGTTTCTTACAGTCCTGAATTGAACTCGCAATTTCAAGTATCGAAGCGCGTGCGTTTGCCTCAACCAAAAATATGGTTATACAGTAGTAATGTTGTTAATTTACGTGTTTTTTTTTGTATTACGTGTAAGAATATAAAAAATATATTTTACATACCGAAAATATTTTCCGTTACATGAATGAAGTTGTTTGACCCTTTTCGATTGAAGACATATATTTCTCTAGCGAAAAAAAAATTCAGCACCATATTGCAAAAGACCGATAATTTATTTAATAAATATTGATATATCGTGTTATGAAAATCAACAATAAACGATTTAATACGCTATATTTTTTGAGGAACCACTTGCTAACACGTATAAAATTATCCGAGCAAGACAATGTTTCCAGCATATAATAGATTATGCATTGTCTCCTACACCTCTATAAAAACTATAGGCAATACTTAATAAACAATTGACTTTTAAAAGAACGGCAGTAGTCTCTGGTGTTTTAAGATAACTTCTACGCTATTTAATTTACGATTCATGTTCAAAATACATACTGGGATTACAGCAATTCAAACGTCTGACACAATTTAATTATTGATGGTGGTATTAAATTGAAAAAAAAGTACATAAACCAACTAAAAAAAGTTTCTAGTAAGTGCGGTGGTACGGTCAGCGTGTTATGGGTCACCTGTCACAAAGGATCGGAACGCTATGTCGCGGACACGCCGCATCCAGAGATAATGAAATTTCCTGGAACATTTTCCACCCCCAATCAATTGCAACGATGAAATTCCTCATGTGAACTTTTCATCCGCTTACAGGAATTATTTCCCATGCAGGGTAGTGTTTATTATCGACAGTGATACGGCCTCTATGGAATTTTAAATTCAATGTTTATATGTATAAGATAAAATATAAATTATTTTATAAATATTCTATTACGGTATAGATATATAAATTGTATAAGGAATAAATTCAAAAAACTTTCGATACAATAGACTTTTAATTGTTTTTTAAGTATCTTTGATTACGGATCGTAAAATATTGCTTGGTTTTATATATCAAATGAAATATTTTTCCCTTATTGATTAAAAAGATATACACAAATTTTCTGACGAACTTGAAGTTTAGTTCAATTGCGTTGTTTACCATTGAAACCCGCGGCATCCATATAAACAATACTTGAAGAAGTGCACATACACGAGAAAATAATCTTGATATATTTATCAAAATTCAATTGAATATGCATTACTATAAGATGGGATTCTACCAAATTAATTTCAGCTCATAAACAAAAAAGCACCAGAAAAGCTATAAAGAACCGTAAATATTTTCATTTTGTCTACAGTAAACACGAATGTAATTTATGGTTTCAAAAACAACAACCAGCAAGGTAATGCTGGCTATCTTACAACAAAATGCAGTTCTTGTTAATTATTCTATAATTATTTAAACATTCGTATAATAATTCAGACAGAAGGCTTTTATATCTATTTTCAATAGTGGCAAAGTTTCACCAAGTAGGTTATTTTAATAAATAAATTCTAATGCTTTTTTTTACGTCTGTCAAAGACTAATACTACCTTATTAAAGAATGTTATTCGATATACAAAATTATTGTTGTTGCTTCCCTGCATAGTTTCGTTTTATTCCAATCAGTTAAAATGCTGCTAAACGTCACCAAATGTGAAAGCTCGATTTTCATTGGGCCAATGATAATTATAGCACAAGCTTTCGCAGTTCAAATATTTTTCTCTGACATGTTTTACAAAGTGCAATTTTAATTCAATAGAAACTCTGATGACATTTTGAATTGGATTCACGTATTTATTTTGATTGAAAAAACATTTCAATTTCGAATAATTTCAGGATATGTATTAATAAAAAAGCGGAGAATAATAAGTAGAGAGAGACCGACTGAGAATCTGGTGATATGGAGGTGTATAAATAAAGAAAATATATTTTTATTGTAACGTGCCCTCTTCCTACATGTGGTGCTTTTTAATCTGAGCGGTTCTTATTTTTCGTTCTTGATATTGAAATTAAGTATTTAAAGATATTGCAAGACGCCAGAAAGCCAAATTAATTGATCAATCATAGTCAGTGGGAAAATATTGTTAGTAATATTGTATGCAAAAAATTATTATAATTTTAAATATAATATAACATAATACAAATACATCAAGACTATTTTATAAATACATTTTCAAAAAAAATCATTTCGTTATAAGCTCGTAGAAAATTTATAAGCAACAAAAAAACCATAAAGATTCAACTCAATCATTTTTAAATAGTTAAGGTTTGAATGTTTTGCCCTGAAGCTGAATGGTTTTGCAAGAGTATACATTTAAGCCAGTTTATATTGTGTATAATAATACTATTGTTATTTTGTGTTTTTGTTGAAAAATACTATGCAAAATGGATTCATGTAAAAAAAATAAGATTGGCTCAGAAAGGAAAGTATTTATTTAGAAACTCACTAAAATTCTTCTCGCGAAATGGTGTTCAATATTGAAAGCGTTCTAACAATAATGAGAAGCCGAGCTAAAAAGTATGACCGCAGATAGAGAGCGATGTTTTTCTTTTAATTTCGCTTGCGGCTGTTTGCATTATAAATATAAGAGGCCTTATTTTACTTTAACTATGCTTTTTATAAAGAAAAGTTAGGTAAAGCTTTCCCACGTCGTAACTTGCGGTTTCAGCGTTGTAGAACAACGTGCTTTCCCAGTTAATTGTAGCGAGTGAAAAAGTTCGTTTGTTTAGCTAGAAAGTTTACGGGATACACTTTACCGGAAAATTTAATGGCGAAGAATAGGATTACCATCAAAACGCCTGAGGAACTGTTTGTTAACTACATTATACGTACGCATGTAAACCACCATACACATATATTTCGAAATCAACATATTCACTACAACACGAAATAAACTAATTTATATTATATTTAATAATATGGTGACGTTTTTTAACTTCTATTATAGCGTTTTTTAACTCGTGTGACCTAATTTTGGATAACTATCTTGAATTCACGATCCAGAACAATATAAGAAAAATAACTTATTTACTAAAAATATTTCTGCTGTAACAATACGAACTTCAGCATTGGTAATAATATTATGAATGTAAACTTTGGCTTTGGATACGTTTTGAGTTCATTAAATCTTGTTGTATTTATTATTTTAAGAATAATTTGTCTTGAGAATATTTTGTGACCCAATTTTAGTTACTTATATGAATATACTGCGTATCCGAGCTAACAATTTTAGACAGAAAACTTTAATGCATTAAGTGTTTTTTTTTAGATATAACCCTTCGATAGGCCAGTAGTTATCAATGCTTCTACCATATGTTACTAAAATATTTTTTTAATTTTGGTATTTTCATATAAAACAATGAATTTTAAATTATTTAAAATAAATTTCCATTAAGCACCATCTGTCAAAAATATTAATTATAAAACAATGAAATTAAAAATTATTCAGCCTTGCAGTTGTTAAGCAATACCGTTCTGCATAAAACACAACAAGAATTCATCAAAAATTTGCTAAAATTATTGTACTCATTTTCTAGTATGAAATAAATATGAAAATTGTATGTACTGATTTATACCGAAAAACAAGCTTCTTCCAATCAAAAACATTTTATGTAGAGGATCAGTTACTGTTCACATGTAGCAAATAACGTGCGTTGAAGCATCCTATATTCGGCCGATCAGGATAATCAAACCATATAGATTTTTTTTTATTATTTGCGTTGGTTAAATCATGTTAATCAAGTGTCACACTGCATAATAATTTTTTTATACCATATCAACTCCGAAAGTGAAGCATATAGCCCTCAATATTGTGAAATCGCCACTCCAGAAATGGATTATATGGACGTTCGTATTGTAAAGACTTAATAGGCATTTAGTCCTGATTTTTTTTAAATCCTGCATTTGTGAAATTTGAACCTGAAATTTCCAGTCTGTGGGGGAAACAATAGTAGATAATTAATTGAAAAAAATCTGATAAGAATATAAACAATGTCAAAATAAATGTTAACTTTATGAAATGTATGTCTCAATATTTGGATGCGACAGACTTAAAAATAGTTGATAAGTTGAGAAATCTGTTGATGAATGTAAATAAGCTTGCCGCCGGAAGTCCTCATTACTTTATATTTCTTACTGCAAAGGATTATATTTCCGTTGATATTTTGTCCATAAAAAAGTACCGCAGCAAGAATATTTGAACAAAGATAAAATAAAACTGATTATGAAAGTGGGTCGGGAGCTTTCCATTTTAGTAAAAAGCTTTAAGTTAGATCATAAAAATGGGATTTTACGGTAAAAGAATTTTCTTTTTCACCGTGTGACATGGTTAAAAGGCAGGTGTTCGTTAAAAATTAACCAGACAAAACCTCGACAAAGTTTACCAAATAAAAAAATGCGTATGTCTCGGAAGTAGACCTCATTATAATATTTAAATAATCCTGATTTTTTTTATATATACGTGAACAAAATAATATTGATGTTAGTAATAATATGTATGTAAAAATGTAGACCACGAACGGAACCTTATTCCAAGCAAGTATGTGAATTATTGAGTTTTTTTTTAAATTATTTTTATGAGTGTTATCTCGTAAGAAAACACATAATATTTTTGATAAATAAAAAATACGTTTCCAAAAAGATTGCTTAAGTCTTTGGAGGTTAAAAAGATTTTGAAAATCCTAGGTCTTCCTGGTTAGCGTAGTTGGTAGCATGCGCGCTTAGCAATCCGGGGAATGCGGGTTCGATTCCCCATCTGGTCGGATTTTAAAAATCTGAAAATGCAGGACTGGATGCCCCTTGGGTTGAGTAATTGTCTGACAAACGATTCTCGTTAAAAATAATTTGTCAAGACATCTTCACATTGCGGAAGATCCATATACTCCACTTTCAGAGTGGATTTTTTCGCACTGTTTGGATCGATATGCTCTACTTGGGAGCGAACATGGTATATGAACAAAAAAAGAATCCTAGTAAGAAATTTACCACAAAATCATTTACAGACGATATTTTTGTATTTTAAATTGTCAATATGTATAGTTAATTACAATGCTACATTGCATATTCAATTTGAAATATAGTTTAATGAAGCTAGACCAAAGGTGCCCTTGCATATTTTAAAATTTCTCACAGATTCATTTATCGATATTTAGCAGCCGAACAGTTAATGTGAAATACGTACAATAAAATATAACTTGAAATACCGCAGTTTACGATAGTCAAATTATTAAATTGTTTTCCATTTTGTCGATGGCCATATTAGAATTATAAGATATTTATAATATAGAAACTTTATGAGGATATATAATAGTCAAGATATTATCTTTGAGCCGAAATAACTATCGTGAAACCTCATAAAACCGAAAATCATAGTAAGCAAGGCATATTTATTTCAGAGAATTGTGTAAGAGTATTGAATGAGCTAAAATCTTTGTAGTAATAAATGGTAAGTAAAATTAGCTGTTATCAAGATCTGCATTTGATAAACGTATTATCCAAGGTGAAAAATGTACCGTTATTTCGTATTCAAAGACACTAAAATGTAAACTGATAATCCTGGCAGCTTAGAAGCCTCAAAAAATAGCCTTCCGGAGGCGAATAGACCGTTAAGCTCGGAAATAGCTTGAATACAGCGATTCTCAAGTTATGCTACGAAGTAATCGTGTTAACCCATAAACGTCGACATACGCAATTTATTTATAGTATAATAAAATGTTCTTCCATTAAAAATTATTAATCTTAACTGCCCTGCTAAGTAAAAACACAATGTCTTAAATGTGATTACCTACTCTATTTTTACTTAGGAGGGTAGTATACTATTCAGTGGTAAGAAATATATGAAGATTACAAGTGATATACTTTTATTACAAGTAAATGTTGATATTTATACAATTTTGAATGAGCAATGACGTATTTATTGTATGCACAAAATAGTTCGTCGATCTAAAGTGTCAAATATATCGTCCGATTTGATTTGCGTCACTGACTTGGACATAATCTCGTTGTTATGGATGGAGTCACAATTTGTAAACGTGAAGCTTTTTTTAGCTACATTTTTTTTCAGAAAATACATATTTATAATTATTAATTTTAATTGTGTATGTAACCCACAATAATCAAAATTGGAATATTTGTTAGGATTTTTTTATGTCATTTATTAAAAACATTAAAATAACAAAAATAAGGGATAATGGTTAGTATAATATTTTCAAACTGTTTGTTTTGCCTCATAAGTTGAAAGAAACTTCATTTTTTTATATTTTTATCGTAACCGAAAAATAAATATGTTCGACAGGTGCCTCCTGAATTTTTGGACTACTTATTTGAAAACGACGATATATATAATCAGTTATATGAACATATTATAAAGTTATTTTTTCTTTCTTTAAATGAAAAGGTGTTTGACAATATAACAAATTTTGTCAATTCACTCTCAAAAAATACTCTTAATATCCACCATTGAGAAATAAATACAAATTTATGATTAAGTTCACTGTTTTAAACCTGGGTTATTATATTGATTATGTTGTTTTATTGCAATTTGAAATAGAACATGAACTAACAAAAGAAATTGGAATATTATATTGTTTCATAATTTATATTGTTACAAGGATTAAGAGGTTTCAAAACCCTTTGAAATTCTCGCGAACGCACCCTCTGTTTTACGTAAAATAATGTACAGAGGGTGAAAACCTAAATTTCCGCCCCTGCTACAACATTACAGTGCACCTCGTTTTAAATGAAAAACCACGTGAGAGCTTTTGGATGAAAATAAAGGATCATTATTTAATCATAGAAATTTATGTGCTTCAAATTGAATTTAGCATAATGTACGGAAGCTTTTGTTGGATAGCAAGAGCTTTCCCAATTATTCAACGTGTTTTATGCTTTGAATCAAAACCTTAATACCTATTCTATCATATTACAGCTTTTTACAAATGAAGGATCCAAAATTATAATACATGCTTGAATAAATGCAAAGTATAAACACTCATTTAAGATACGTAATACATAAATAAAATAACCCCTTTCTATCTGAAGAATTTATTTTATATTTGAAAGTAGGAAAATTTATCACTATACAGGCAGGCCAGTAGTTTGATGGACATTTGTCGAAAAACATTGTCGATCATTGATATAACGACCATCTAAAGGTCGATGGCTGAAGAAAAAAATATGGCTTAGTGTAAATTGTAATCTATTCCGCCACTGATAAGACTTCACAGAAAGCAGGATTGCTTCGTTTAGCAAATAAACTAATCACATAATCAACGAATATTATCAATTTAGGTTTTTATTTTTAATAAAATATTTATGCAAGACTTTATTTATAAAATACACTAATTGTGTGTATTGTAATTGAGATAACCGAATCTTAAGCACTATTAAATGTGTATCTGCTTTTAAAAAACCGTCTTTAGTTTCCAGGATTTTAAAGATTGAGGAATTATGATAGTACAATGCATATTTGTAATAAATATAAAATTATCTATTTTGTAGCGTAACAATAGACCATAAAAAGAAAAAAATAAACGAAACCCAAAAAGGGACTAAATTCCCACAAAGTCTAAATTAACAGTCCCAAAAAAATTTAACGTGTATAAAAAATGTAATATTTTAACATATTGTGGTGATTTTTTAATTAAATTAAGCCCCAATTTTTCTTATTAAATTATCATTCACTTTATTAACGACGTCAGAAAAATCGATTGTTTTCGTACAAAGGACAAACTGATTTATTCGAAAAGTGAAAGCTTATAACTTTCAAAGACAATGAGAAGCTTTTTCTAATGCCCAGTTGAGTTAAAATAATTGAATTTACAATCAATTTCAGTCACGAAGTGGTTAAACAAAAAAAAAGGATAAACAATATTAGTACGAAAGTTTGCAGACGCGATATTGAAAATGAACATTATCAAATTACTCTTAAGTGAAAAGTTTCATATTTTACGCTCCAGGATGAGGCTCTATCAGATGTCCATTAAAAGTTGACCTTTGCAACAAAAGTTAAGAGTTTGTTGACGAATTTACGGCAAAGTTGACTCGAGTTACATTCCGTCGCTTGGAAAATATTATGAGAATGGATTTTCTTTTTTCGCGAATGTTTTCAGCATACATCGCCTGTCAGATTTAAAGAAAGGTTCGTGAAAATATTACCGAAGTGTTGTAATCTTTCTTCCGAGAATAGGATTATGGGGGACTCGATAAGTGAAAAGAACCCGCATCATGTCGGTTCAACATGACTGCTACTTTGCCTGTATTCGGGTTCTCGGTGCGGTCGAGAACTCTGTGGAGCGACGCGAAGATATAAATCGACGGGTTTGGTTTTATACCACCATTAAGTCTCGGCTTATCGTAAATACAGTACATTTAGATTATTTAACTCACCATCAAGAATTATATTTATTCAGTTTATAAATAATTACTTATTATAAAATTTTAACCGCCATGGTAAAAAAGAGAAAGTTTTAATCAAATTAAAGCACGATTTTTTCTTCTATATAGACTTGTTAGGCTTTTTTTAATACGTTTTTACAGAATTTTACATTTCTTATTGAAATTTTAAATTGTGTGCTTAATATAACGCTAACGTTCTAGTAAAATGAAAACGAAAACGATTGATTGTAAACGAAAAATATTATCGTGTTTAATCTTGTTTATTAGTCTAACAAAGAGTTTTATTCTATTCATAAATACATGCTATATTCATAGACACACACAAACCATAAATATATATTTTAGATACAATAATATCGACGATTTAAGTACGAATATATAAATATGTTTACAGTGTAAGAATGAAAATGACGAAACTGAAGTATATGGATCTCCGTAATTTGAAGAGGTGTCTTGAAAAATCATTTTTTACATTGTCAGATAATTGTTAAATACCAATTGATACTATTCCAAGTATTTATTGCCTTTAGAAAATATACCCAACTGGTGCGTATAATTTGTTAATATTTTTCCAATAAGATTCTCATTTCTACGGAGTGTTTTGTTGGAGATTTTATATATTTTTCCACAAATAGTTAGGACCAATAAGCAAAGAATTGCAGTCAAATTAGGAATAATAATATTATTAATATATTAATCTAGTTAGACCTTCACAATTTTATTCTATATGCAAACACTTTTAGAGCGGATAAGGTAATACATATGAAACATAATATATACACACTTTTCAATTACCTATGAATTTTTATTAAGTTCAAGCAAAATATGCAGTTATTGCTCAGGGTAAATGCCAAACAACCATTGAACACCAAGCTTGGTCACCGATGGGCACAGCTGCTGCCTTGGAAATATTGTATTCGAGAAAACAAAATACAAGGAATCAGGCTGTTCGTTTCTGACCTGTTGGCAAAAGATACGACAAAGAAGTACGAAGCATTGTACCCGAGGCTAGATTTTTCGGTACAATTTATTATGCGAAAATTGTATAATAATTAACTGGAAACATCACAATATTTTGTTTTAGTTTGAAAAGAATAATACAGTGGTGAAAGTCACCTATTGTGATCACTGTGAGACTTTTGATAATAATAACCGGTTGATAGCATTCATCGGAAGATAAAAAGATATAATCGAACATAATTTAGTAAAATCTAATTATGTATTTTTACAACCCACCTTTACCTATCCAAAACTTCAAATTGTGTTAGCAAGATTTAAAAATATAAAATTTATATATTAACATCTGCCGTTTGTTTGAATTTATTTCGATCTGTTACGTTCTCAAATAATAATAAAAGTTAAAAAATAATTATCATAAATTTCGGATAATTTTTTAATGCTTCGAAGATATATCCGATACGAAGGGTTAGTGTATGTGTCTTATGCACTATTTCTTTTCAAAGATAATCTCGAGCAGATATACCTCCTGATACTTGGTACTCTGTGATTTGAATAAGTTATCATGTCAGATAGTTATTCAAATAAGTATCTGGTACGACTCGTGCTTGATTGAAAAATTTGGAATTTCTTCAAGATGTACGTCATTCGGACAACACTGTTACAGATTACTCGAAGTAAAAACAATATTATTAGACAATTACATGAACATAAGGGGCCTTATTATATGTTGGAATCTGGGCGGCTTTTCTAAATTTTGTGATCTATAATTCAATTGATTTACAAACTTGAAAAACAAGTTTGACAGAAAAGGTGAAAATAAAGTTATGAACAAAGTCACAGTACTATTCTTTATTTTCAAAGTAAGTCAAAGGTAAAAGGCAAGTGAATTAAATGAATAGGTTAAAAGTACAGAAATCAATAAATTACTAAATGATTAATACTCATACTGTGAGAATATTCAATTGATGAATAGGTATTTTAAGTAATTAAATAAACAAGGATCTAACAGTTCGTTGGTGTATGGCGGCATATATAATCATCAGAGTTGAAAATAATAGCTTAAGTTTGATTATAACAACCGGCATATTTTTAAGCAATTCAATACATGTTCTGCAACAACCTGATTGGGACAATAATTGCTTATTGATATCCATTATCTGTGATTATAATATCCAGCTTCCACTATAAATATTTTTAGTTAAAATGCAATCGTATGAGTGTAATATAGAGAACGGCCGCTGAACATATCACTTATATTCGCTATCTTTCTCCAAATAAAAAAATTAATATTAGTTTTTTATTTATTTCGAAATATTACAGTTCAATTTTTGTAATAGTAGGTAAATGGTCAGTGTAAAAGCGGAATGTATTGCATTGTGCCTCCGATATATAATATTTAAATGGTTGATGTTTTACAGATCAACTTCTATGTGATCTTCTTCTTCAACGTCTTCAACTTCATGGTGATCACCTATGAAAAATCTACACAAAAGTTAAAGTTAAAAAAATATTTTGAATTGCAGTAAATAAGAGTAAATTGGCGAATAATCATATTTTTTCACACGTTTGTAAATGATTTTGTCAACAATAATAGTATCCACTGTTACCTATAACCGTTCTCCCTATCTAAACATACACTGGACAATTTTTGCTATCCTCTTCCATAAAACTCAGTTGGTATCCTGTCGAAGAATTATTTTACTACGAATCAAAAAATTATAATCAGATGATGAAATATTATATGATGCCGTCGAACTCATCAGAAAATCGCAGGAATATTCTCGTGTATGACATATCATACGTATTGTATTCAAATTAAATTCACATATCCACGAGAGCTTAGAAAAGTTTTTGTGGAAAATTGAAGGATGTGAACTTCGGTTGCTTTTATTATATTTACCTCTTAACTTCATTCCCTTCATGATAAACAGAAAGAGAAAATACTGCGTTTACACGATTTCGTTGTTGTTCTATTTGCAAGAAACTTTTCTCTTGAAATTAACTTCCATATGTTGAACAACACGTAATGTGAGACGATCGTAAACATAAGTTATTTAAGATTCATACATGTTAATTTAAATTTAATGTTGATTAATTCTAATCTCAATAGAAAGCAATCACACTGAAACACTTTTTTCAAACAAAATACAAACAAGACATTTTTATCGGAAGGTTTGAATATGATGAATCAAGTAATTGATCCAAATTTTCAAGCTGTATATTTCAATGTGTGATATTAATTTTGTCGTTTACGTTCGTAATGTTCCCGTATATATTCAGTAATACAAAGCGGTTGAAGTAGAATATCTGACTTAAAGTCCACTGAACTGTTCTTCCAATAACTTCACAAAACTATATTATTAAAATACGTATTAACAAGAATAACACAAAGCAAAATGAAATAACAAGATACTAAAATCACTGTGCTTGAAAGATTAATTTTGTTATGAAATATAATACTAACAATAAAGATGTATGAAGGATATCATGAAATAAATAATTTTAATAATAACAATTTTATTTAATTATAAATACAAGGAATGTAAATGAAATTATGTTATGATATATTTGTTTTAAGATAGAATTACGTATACGTATAATAATTTTCAAATCAAATGAATTTGTTTTAAAGGAATGTTATGAATTTATTCACAATGCAAGCATAGAAATAATTGTGTTAAATAATATAAACGAATTTAGAATAGCTAAGCAAATATCCGTTATAATAATATGTTTTAAGCAAACGGCAAATATGTCCAAAGCAGAATTTCAAACGAATAGCGATATGAATGCCATCAAAGGGTTTATATTTTTTCTTTATGGATAACGAGAGTGCTTTTGAAAAAAATTGGTTAATAAACAGAGAAGAAAAATTCAAAGCAAAATGCTATTTTTGGAGGTGTTTCACTGAAAAAAAATGCGTAAGACGAAATTGTGTAGTTCACAAAAAAATACCAGTTATTATGATGATTTCATGACAACATCAAGACGCAAACAACACTCTATAATGTTTCCTGTCAGAGGCTCATTTCAAAAGTTTTACATCAATGTGATATTTGAAAAACCAGCGAGACTTAAACACTCTGCAAGTTTGTGGACAGATACCGTCTGCATACGAAAATCCTTTGATGTAAGGTTAGATTTGTTTTAATTAGTATTGCTACCTAATGTGTCCTCCATCCACACGCCTCGTCCTTACACTTGGTCTAAATCAGGCGTATTCCAGAGCTCTGATACTCAAAAGCGTTCTAATATATTCGACGGGAATGTCCCGGAATTAAATATAAATTACCTAAGAATTGCCACGAACTCAAGTGTGCGTAAGTTACAAGAAATAGAATGAAAGAGAAAATGAAATTGAAAAACCATGGAACCTTATTTGGTCAAACATTTGATGTGAAGTGATTATCACGCGCGTCGTATGAGGCCGCAATTTTTTTTTTAAAAGCAATAAAATTTTCCCTTGTAGCAACCAAGTCGGATGACCCGATAGGTTCAACAGATGGTTGGACCGGCTTGAATAACTCTTCTAGCTCCGTACACATTTTTGGACATTCCCACAGAATGTGATTATCACCCTGCTCTGGACAGCTACAAGGACATGTTAGCTGCTTTACAAGGTCAAACTGATACAACTTAGTGGCAAAACCACCGATGCCTGTAATAGATTGACTACTGAAGTAGTCTGAGGTCACCTTGGTTATCTCAATGTATCGTTTAATATTTGAAAAAAAAAACACGTATGTGCGCCTGCCTTTAATCAACGTGTCCCACTTACCCAGCCAGGTTTTTATCGCTTCAACCATGACCATCGGACGGATGGCTCTCTCCCAAATAATCAGTTTATTATTTTTCTCACGGCTAGGTGGATTCAAATAAAAGTCATCTAGGTACGTTTTCTGCTCTCCAAGTAATAGAGTAGTAGCACCATTAGGTTGAGTAATTGTTTGACAAACAATTCTCGTAAAAAATAATCTGTCAA